>PVIW01004344.1:0-135514 GCA_004026585.1 Noctilio leporinus
TAGAGGGAAAGAAACATCAATGTATGGTTGCGTTTCACCTGCCTCCAGCCACAGACCTGACTGGAGACCTGGCTTACAACCTGGTTATGTGCCCTGGCTGGGGAATCGAACCTGCGACATTTGGGTTTGCAGGCCGGCGCCTTAACCACTGTGCCACCAGCCAGGGCTTGCTTTTTACATTCTTAAAGGGTTGTAAAAAACTCCAAAGAATCCTCAACAGACTAAATGGGACTGCGAAGCTCAGTCAGGTGTTTGCACTCTGGCTCTTTCCAAGAAAGTTACCAATTCGCACACCAGAGTCAAGTTTGGGGCAGGGGAGATGCAGAGGGAGAGCTGGACAGAGGGCTTCGAGTGGGTGAGGGTTCAGGACTAGTTGGTCAGCATCTAGCACCACCTGTCCTGGAGCTTCAAACAGCCTCTGGTCCCATGGTTGTGCACGTCTCCGGGCAGGTTAGGATTTGGGTGGGGCACAGTCTGGACCATGGGGACACCAGGCCTCCGACATTGGGCAAAAGATGGATAAGCTGTGTGGGAGGTGGGCAGGTACAGTGTGACAGCCAGCCACAGGAAGGCCTGTGAGAGGAAAACTGTGTAGCACTTTCTTAGGATTAATAAAAGTCTCAAGTAAACAAAGTATATCAAAGTTACGAATGGGAAGACTCAGACTCATCGGCAGACGTGTCAACCACCGCTCTCAAGTTAATTCATACATGTATAGTCCTTTGTCTCAAAGTTACAATAAGGGGTCTCACTAGATTCAGTAATCTGATTCTCAAATTTACATGAAAGAGCCAAAAATTAAGTATATCCAAGGTAATTTTAAACATGAACAAGGCGGTGCACTTGCCCAACGAGATTATCAGGAAGTGTGTGTGTGTGTGTGTGTGTGTGTGTGTTACTTTTCTTCTTCAAGATTGTATTTATTATTTCCAGAGAGAGGGGAATGGAGAGAGGCAGAGAGGGAGAGAAACATCCAGTGTGTGGTTGCGTTTCACCTGCCTCCAGCTACAGCCCTGGCTGCAGACCTGGCTTGCAACCTGGTCATGTGCCCTGGCTGGGAATCGAACCAGCGACCTTTGGGTTCACAGGCCGGTGCCTTATCCACTGTGCCACCAGCCAGGGCCTAGTTTACTTTTTTAAAAAATAGTGTTTTATTTTTGAATTAATTTTTTTGTCATGAAATATTTGTATTTCTAATACTTTTTATCTTAAGACCTACTTTTTCCAATGGTAATACGGCTACCCCAGCTTGCTTTATTCAAGTCATTGCATGGGATGTCTTTAAAATGCATCGTTATATTTATTGCCTGAAAAAGACTTTATTTAGTTTAGTTTTAGAGAGAGAGGAAGGGAGGAAGGAGAGGGAGAAGAACCTTGATTGCTTGCCCCCAGCTGGGGCATGTGCCCTGACTGGGAATTGAACCCATGACTTCTCAGTTCACAAGCTGGTGTTCAGTCCACTGAGCCACACCAGCCAGGGCCACGGCCTTATGTTTAAAGTGACCCAATAGGAAGTAGTTGGTGGTTTATTATTCTGGTGGCTTTTGTATTCTCACTGGAGTGCTTGTCTGCATGGGATATGACTTGTTATTCTGCTTGTTCCCTTATTTTTTTCCTGTTTCTTTTTTCTGCGCTTTGTTTTTGATTAACTGGGTATTTTTATTCCTGCTTATCTTCTCTCTTGGCTCATAGTTACGTATTTTGTGTCATTGTTTCATTAGTTACATTAGATGGGACCAGGACTTCTTGGTTTGTGACAGTCGGGCTCAAATGAGTACTTTTGCCCCAACTGACAGAATCCTTGTAGTGCCCCAGCCCTTACCCTTTGTTCAGTGGTCCTGTGTTTCACACCTGTGGGGGCAGAGCCAGGCAGTTGGGGGTACATAGAGCGGCTGCCCAGCATCTGCCTCTGCGTGTTCCCAGCTTGGGGTGGGCTCCTCAGGAGAAGCCTGTGCTCAGGTTGGGGACCTAGGCCGTAGTGCACATGGGGCTGGGGTGCATGGTGGTCCCCGGGAGAGCCTGGTGGCAGGGCCAGTCTTGGGTAGTCTTTCCCCCACTATCCCTCCCTGAGGCGGGGCGACCTGTGGCAGCACTGTGCCTCTTCCATGCCCTTCCCTCCTCTAGGCACCAACCAAGAATGACAGGAGCACAGGTGAGCACATGGGTGGCTGTCCTGGCCGTGTGCCTGGGTTGGGGGTGGGTGGCTGGGGCAAGGGAACCAGACCTGTACCCAACACCTGCCCCAGAGGGCAAGGCCCACAGGGAGCACCGTGAGAAGCTGGAACTGGTGGCTTCCTTCTCCTTCTTCGGCAACGTCATGTCCATGGCCAGCGTGCAGCTGGCAGGTGCCAAGCGGGACGCCCTACTGCTGAGCTTCAAGGATGCCAAGGTGGGCAGGGGGGCAGGTGGTGGTCCAGCTGGTCAGGGCTGTGGTGGGTGGGCCACAGTTCTGACCTGCTGTCCCCAGCTGTCGGTGGTGGAGTACGACCCAGGCACCCATGACCTGAAGACGCTGTCTCTGCACTACTTCGAGGAGCCGGAGCTCCGGGTAGGGCCGGGTGCACCCCCACTCTGTCCTGCCCTCCTCTTCCTCTCCCGCCCCTCCTTCCCTCGGGGTCTTCCGCCTACCCTGCGACCTGACGGTGGCGCTCCACTCCCAGGACGGCTTCGTGCAGAACGTGCACACGCCGCGGGTGCGCGTGGACCCCGACGGGCGCTGCGCCGCGATGCTCATCTACGGCTCGCGGCTGGTGGTCCTGCCCTTCCGCCGGGAGAGCCTGGCTGAGGAACACGAGGGGCTCATGGGCGAGGGGTGAGTGCCGGGCTGGGTGGGGGAGCGGTTTCCCGCTGCCGCCGCCTCCGCCCACGACAGCTCCCGGCCCCCAGGCAGAGGTCCAGCTTCCTGCCCAGCTACATCATCGACGTGCGGGCCTTGGACGAGAAGCTTCTCAACATCGTCGACCTGCAGTTCCTGCACGGCTACTACGAGCCCACCCTGCTCATCCTGTTCGAGCCCAACCAGACTTGGCCTGGGTGAGCGTCTGCTGGGGGCCTCCTCGGTGATGCAGGGGCGCAGGGAGGGGCCTCCTGCTGACCACTTGCCTCGGCCCCAGGCGAGTGGCTGTGCGGCAGGACACGTGCTCCATCGTGGCCATTTCGCTGAACATCACGCAGAAGGTCCACCCTGTCATCTGGTCTCTCACCAGCCTGCCCTTTGACTGCACCCAGGCCCTGGCTGTGCCCAAGCCCATAGGTGAGGACTGCGAGGGTGGGGGGTGGGACAAGCGAGGGAGCCCCCTGAGCCCCACCCACCAGCATGTCCTCCTCCAGGGGGGGTGGTGATCTTTGCTGTCAACTCTCTGCTGTACCTCAACCAGAGCGTCCCTCCGTATGGCGTGGCCCTCAACAGCCTCACCTCAGGCACCACTGCCTTCCCCCTGCGTGAGTGTGGGTGGGGCAGGGCTCGGGGGGTTGGGGCAGGGGAGGGAGGAGGCTGCGGGGTCCGCCTGATGCCCTCACTGAACAGGCACCCAGGAGGGTGTGAGGATCACCCTTGACTGCGCCCAGGCCGCCTTCATCTCCTACGACAAGATGGTCATCTCCCTCAAGGGCGGAGAGATGTGAGTCTCCCGCTCCGTGACCCTGTGCCCCTCAGTGTCCCCCTGGAGCTCTGCCCCCAGCTTAGCGTCCCCCTCCCCACAGCTACGTGCTGACCCTCATCACCGACGGCATGCGCAGCGTTCGTGCCTTCCACTTTGACAAGGCTGCTGCCAGCGTGCTCACCAGCAGCGTGAGTTGGGGCGGGGCTGGGGCTGGGGCTGGTCCCGGTCCCGGTCCCACCCTCACCCCCACTTACTGCCCCCACCCCCCAGATGGTCACCATGGAGCCTGGGTACCTATTCCTGGGCTCTCGCCTGGGCAACTCCCTGCTTCTCAAGTACACGGAGAAGCTGCAGGAGGCCCCAGCCAGCGCCGTCCGTGAGGCTGCTGACAAGGTGGGTGCCCAGGGCTGCCTCTGGGATGCTGCCCCGTGTGGATGCGCCTGAGGGTGCTCACCATCCCCCTGCCTCGCAGGAAGAGCCTTCGTCAAAGAAGAAGCGAGTGGACTCCATAGTGGGCTGGTCAGGTGAGGGTCAGGGGCCATGTGGGGGTGGGGGTGTGAGGCCAGGGGACCTGCGTGTCTCAGAAGGGCTCCTTGTGCTTCAGGGGGCCAGTCGGTGCCGCAGGACGAGGTGGACGAGATTGAGGTGTACGGCAGTGAGGCCCAGTCGGGCACGCAGCTGGCTACTTACTCCTTTGAGGTGAGGTTGTGCACAGAGGGGCCCACCCTAGCTGGCCTGCTCCTCTGACCACTGCTGTGCCCTTAGGTGTGTGACAGCATCCTCAATATTGGACCTTGTGCAAATGCTGCCATGGGCGAGCCTGCCTTCCTGTCGGAAGAGGTGCCTGAGCTGGGGAGGCAGGCAGGGGCCGGTTCGTTGGGTGGGAGGGTGGCTTGCGTGGCGGCCCCTCCTCACCTCAGCCCCTGCAGTTTCAGAACAGCCCTGAGCCGGACCTGGAGATCGTGATGTGCTCTGGCTACGGCAAGAACGGAGCCCTGTCTGTGCTACAGGTGTGTGGGCAGCGGTGGGGGTGGTGTCCCCCACCAGGGGACCTGAGTGGACAGACACATCCCCTTGTCCTTCCAGAAGAGCATCCGGCCCCAGGTGGTAACGACCTTTGAACTCCCTGGCTGCTACGACATGTGGACAGTGGTTGCCCCGGTGCGCAAGGAGCAGGTACGCGCCCCCCACGCTCCAACAAGGCCCCGAGGGGGCGACGGGCAGGTGCCACGTCTGTGAGCTCCGGGGTCAGGCTCGGGCAGTGGGCATCTGCTGTGTGGGTCCTGGTGGCGTGTTGAGAGCTTGCTCTGGGGTGTCCAGCGTCCCAGCACCCTGGCCGGGCGGTGGGATTTGTGCTCTTCCTGCCCTCGCATCACAGGAGGAGACCCCCAAGGGTGAGGGTGCAGAGCAGGAGCCCAGCACCCCTGAAACGGAGGACGATGGGCGGAGACACGGTTTCTTGATCCTGAGCCGGGAAGATTCCACCATGGTGAGGGGTGGGTTGGTGGGGGTCTGCCTAGGGTGGGGGCCCCACTGGCCTCGGGGTGTAGCTCACCGTTGTCTCCCACAGATCCTGCAGACTGGGCAGGAGATCATGGAGCTGGACACCAGTGGCTTTGCCACGCAGGGCCCTACAGTCTTTGCTGGCAACATTGGGGACAATCGCTACATCGTACAAGTGTCACCGCTGGGCATTCGCCTGCTGGAAGGAGGTGGGCAGGCGGGCAGGCGGGCAGGCGGGCAGGACCAGGGTGGCATGTGCTGAGCACCCTGTCCCCGCAGTGAACCAGCTGCACTTCATCCCTGTGGACCTGGGCTCCCCCATCGTGCAGTGCGCTGTGGCCGACCCCTACGTGGTCATCATGAGCGCCGAGGGCCATGTCACCATGTTCCTGCTCAAGAGCGACTCCTACGGGGGCCGCCACCACCGCCTGGCGCTGCACAAGCCGCCGCTGCATCACGTAGGCCCGTCCTGCAGGCCCTGGGCCCGCGGTTCCCCACACCTTGGTTTCTCCACCACCGCTGAGCCCACCTTTCCCTGCAGCAATCCAAGGTGATCGCGATGTGTGTGTACCGAGACGTCAGCGGCATGTTCACCACCGAGAGCCGCCTGGGCGGGACGCGTGATGAGCTGGGCGGCCGCAGTGGCCCGGAGGCCGAGCTGCAGGGCTCAGAGACCAGGTGCGTGAGGAGCGGGGCAGGGGCGTGGGTCCCCGGGGCGGGCCACTCACCGCGTGTGTGCTCTCCAGCCCCACGGTGGATGACGAGGAGGAGATGCTGTACGGGGACTCGGGGTCCCTCTTCAGCCCCAGCAAGGAGGAGGCCCGCAGAAGCAGCCAGCCCCCTGCTGATCGGGACCCCACCCCGTTCCGGGCTGAGCCCACCCACTGGTGCCTGCTGGTGCGGGAGAATGGCACCATGGAGGTGGGTGGTGCCCTGAGCCTGCACGCTGCCTGCACCCCGCCTACCCCCACCCAAGCCTTCGTGAACGGCCGCTCTCCCCGCAGATCTACCAGCTCCCCGACTGGCGGCTGGTGTTCCTGGTGAAGAACTTCCCCGTGGGGCAGCGGGTACTGGTGGACAGCTCCTTCGGCCAGCCCACCACGCAGGGGGAGGCCCGCAAGGAGGAGGCCACACGCCAGGGGGAGCTGCCGCTCGTCAAGGAGGTGCTGCTGGTGGCCCTGGGGAGCCGGCAGAGCAGACCCTACCTGCTGGTGAGTGCCGGTGCGGACCCCCCGCCCTCCGCCTCCTGGTGCCCAGGCCCCTGATGGCCCAACACTGTCCCCAGGTTCACGTGGACCAAGAGCTGCTCATCTACGAGGCCTTTGCCCATGACTCACAGCTCGGCCAGGGGAACCTCAAAGTTCGCTTCAAGAAGGTGCGGTGGCGGCCCAGGGGGTGGTGGCAGGGAGAAGGTGGGGACCTGGTGTTCACAGCACCCCCACCCTAGGTTCCACATAACATCAACTTCCGAGAGAAGAAGCTGAAGCCATCTAAGAAGAAGGCGGACGGTGGCAGCGCTGAGGAGGGGGCCGGGGCCCGCGGGCGTGTGGCCCGGTTCCGCTACTTCGAGGACATTTACGGCTACTCGGGGGTAGGCAGGTGGCTTTGTGGGGGCCAGGCTGCAGCCGCGGGGACCTCACCCCAATGACCGCCTTGTGGTGCTGCCCCCAGGTGTTCATCTGCGGCCCCTCACCCCACTGGCTCCTGGTGACCGGCCGGGGAGCCCTGCGGCTGCACCCCATGGGCATCGACGGCCCCATTGACTCCTTTGCCCCGTTCCACAACGTCAACTGCCCCCGCGGCTTCCTGTACTTCAACAGACAGGTAGCGGCCTTGCTGACACGGCCCTGGGCAGGAGTCGGGGTTGGGGCCCGGCAGCAAGGCTGTGTTCAGTTGGGGTGGGGTGTCCGGAGGGAGGGGGCAAAGGAAGTGAAATGTGGAGCGCAGTGCTGGGAAGGGTCAGAGGAGGTGGGGTCAGGGGCACCTGCCCGGGTGGCCGGGTCCAGTCACGGTCACTGCCCCGTGTGACTCTGGCTGAAGTGGAACCTCTGCACCTTGCTTTCCTCACGTGTCACCCAGGTGGTAGCGTTCACTGCACGGCCACTCTGAGGGCCCCCTGAGGACTAGGCGAGGGAGGGGCTGGGGTCCTGCAGGGTCTCCCTCACCTGTCTGCGCAGACCGGGTGTGGCCGGCAGGGGCTGCCCTTGGTCTCCCGTGCCCTGACCTGGACCACAGCTGCGGCTGACCCCCCAGCCCTGGAGAAGCCCGAGAGGAGGGGCAGCGGCTTCAACAGAGCTGAGGGCTGATGCCAGGGACCCTCTGGGCCTGGAGTCACCTGTGCTGCTTTCAGCGGGCGCCCGGCCTCACTGACCCCACGTCCCGCAGGGTGAGCTGAGGATCAGCGTCCTGCCGGCCTACCTGTCCTACGATGCCCCGTGGCCTGTCAGGAAGATCCCGCTGCGCTGCACAGCCCACTACGTGGCCTACCACGTGGAGTCCAAGGTCTGAACCCCGCTCAAGGCCAGGGTCCCCTGCTCTGGCCTCTGGTGTGACACCCGCCCCTCCCCCAGGTGTACGCCGTGGCCACCAGCACCAACACATCCTGCACCCGCATCCCACGCATGACGGGCGAGGAGAAGGAGTTTGAGACCATAGAGAGAGGTAGGGGGCGCCCCGGCGGGGCGTGTCTGGGGGCTGCCGCGCCCTGACCCGCACCCTGTCCCTGCAGATGAGCGCTACATCCACCCCCAGCAGGAGGCCTTCTCCATCCAGCTCATCTCCCCAGTCAGCTGGGAAGCTATTCCAAACGCCAGGCAAGGCTGGGCTGGGGGCGGCGGGCGGGCCGGTGGGGCCGGGGTTGCGTCCTGACCCCGCCTCCTGCAGGATCGAGCTGGAGGAGTGGGAGCATGTGACCTGCATGAAGACAGTGTCGCTGCGCAGCGAGGAGACTGTGTCTGGCCTCAAGGGCTACGTGGCTGCTGGGACCTGCCTCATGCAGGGCGAGGAGGTCACCTGCCGTGGGCGGGTAAGTGGCACCAGGGCGGGAGCAGGTACCTCAGCGACCTCCCTACCACAGTCCCAAGCCACAGGCGGCCTTCCCTGCGCACAGATCCTGATCATGGACGTGATCGAGGTGGTACCCGAGCCTGGCCAGCCCCTCACCAAGAACAAGTTCAAGGTCCTGTACGAGAAGGAGCAGAAGGGGCCTGTGACCGCCTTGTGCCACTGCAACGGCCACCTGGTATCAGCCATCGGCCAGAAGGTGCATCTCTGCCCGTCACCCCACCCATCACCCCGCCTGTCCACAGCCAGTGGCTGCCACCTCCCCCGTCCACAGATCTTCCTGTGGAGCCTGCGCGCCAGCGAGCTGACGGGAATGGCCTTCATCGACACCCAGCTGTACATCCACCAGATGATCAGCGTCAAGAACTTCATCCTGGCCGCGGACGTCATGAAGAGCATCTCGCTGCTGCGCTACCAGGAAGACAGCAAGACGCTGAGCCTTGTGTCCCGGGTACCTGCGGGGCTGGCACCGTTGCTGGGGGGTCTCGGGTCCCAGGCTGACCCTGACGCCCCCTCCCTCATTCCCAGGACGCCAAGCCCCTGGAAGTGTACAGTGTGGACTTCATGGTGGACAACGCCCAGCTGGGCTTCCTGGGTGAGCGCAGGGCCTGGGGGCCAGGGTCCCTGAGACGTGGGGGGGCCGGGGCTAAGCCTGGGCTCTGTCCGCAGTGTCTGACCGCGACCGCAACCTGATGGTGTACATGTACCTGCCGGAGGGTGAGTACCCCTGACCTGGGCTGCAGGTCGAGTCAGTCGGGCCGTCAGCGCCTGACCTGAGGTCTCTCTGACCCAGCCAAGGAGAGCTTTGGTGGCATGCGGCTGCTGCGCCGGGCAGACTTCCACGTGGGCGCCCACGTGAACACCTTCTGGAGGACCCCGTGCCGGGGCGCTGCGGAGGGGCCCAGCAAGAAGTCGGTCATGTGGGAGAACAAGCACATCACGTGGTTCGGTGAGCGCCTGGTGGGGTTGGGGGCATGAGGCAGGCTGGGGAGCACGGGGTCACCAGGCTCATTCTGCCTCCCCGCAGCCACGCTGGACGGTGGCATTGGGCTCCTGCTGCCCATGCAGGAGAAGACGTACCGGCGCCTACTGATGCTGCAGAACGCTCTGACCACCATGCTGCCCCACCACGCTGGCCTCAACCCCCGAGCCTTCCGGTGAGGACACACCCCTCCCACCCCCACCCCGCCAGGTCTGCCCCAGCTCCCCACCCCCTGACCACCAGCCTCCCTAGGATGCTGCACGTGGACCGGCGCACCCTGCAGAACGCCGTGCGGAACATCCTGGACGGCGAGCTGCTCAGCCGCTACCTGTACCTCAGCACCATGGAGCGCAGCGAGCTGGCCAAGAAGATCGGCACCACGCCGGACATTGTGGGTGTCCTCCCTCTGGCCTGCCTCCCGCCCGCCGGCCCGCCCACAGCCCCCTCACCTGCCCCTCTCCCCACAGATCTTGGACGACCTGTTGGAGACAGACCGGGTCACCGCCCACTTCTAGAGCCCTGGAGATAGCCGCAGCCCCACCCCTTTTTGTACAAAACACAGGAAAGCTGAGTTTGATTAGCCGCAGCCCCACCCCTTTTTGTACAAAACACAGGAAAGTTGAGTTTGATTAGCCGCAGCCCCACCCCTTTTTGTACAAAACACAGGAAAGTTGAGTTTGATTGGCAAAGTGTGTGTGTGTTCATTTCAGGGCTTCTGGCCCCACCAACAGTCAGACCCCTGGGTGTCCCCCCACACACACTCCAGCGCCTCCAGTCTTGGGGTGTTTGTACTGCAGTCCCGGCTGCTCCTGCCCCAGGGCCCTAGGTCTCCAGGTACTCGTACAGGCCCTCCGTTCTGGGCACGAGGCCCACATTCACCAGCACTCGAATCAGGAGGGCGGTGAGCCGCATGGACAGGGTCTCAAGCCTGGGGGAGGGGGTTGCAGGTCAGCAGGAAGCAGGCACTGGCACTGGCACCCCCATACCCGCTGGGCTCCAAGCGTCCACTCACCTGAGGGCTACTTCAAACTTGAACGTCTCCCAGACAACCCTGACGTGGCGCAGGAGGCTGGCTCCGTACACAGCTGGACGCGCGGTGTCCACCCGGCGGCTCCAGCCCCTGACCGCGCTGGGAGAGAGGGTTGTCCGGGCTCATCCCCGCCCCACCCGGGCCCCAACCCGGGCTCCCCACCAGCACCCACCTCTTGGCCATGAGGAAGTAGCGGTCAACCGGGGCGCCCAGGGTGGTGTTGATGGCGCGCACGGTGTTGATGTTGCGCAGCACGAGCAGCATGGAGCGCGGCAGGGCCTTGAGCACAGCCATGATGTCCTCGAAGTGCTCCCGCGCCATGGCCTGCATGTAGGCCGCCTCCTCCCGGCTCAGCAGGTGTGAGTGCCACAGCTGCCGCAGGCGCACCGGCCTCTGCATGAGCATCTCGGAAAAGAGGAAGTAGTCTGGGGGGGGCTGAGCCGGGCTGCTCACCTGCTGCCCCCACGCACGCCCCGGGCCTCACCTTCCACCCCAAGCGTGGCCGCGTGCGTCTTCATCGAGGTGTCGTCCCTCAGGATGATGGCCCGCCACAGCTGGCACAGGGCCGAGCGGTCCCTGTGGGGCGGTGCCGTGAGCCGGGCTCCAGGCAGGACGGCCCGACCCGCCCGCCGGGCCCCACTCACTTCTCATCCAGGAACTGGTAGAGCCCGTGGTCCAGGAGCACCAGCTGCGCCTTCCCATCCGGGCCTTTCCGCACCAGCACTAGGACACGAGACGCTGGCTCGTGCTCACCCCCTCAGCCCCCCTCAGCCCCCCTCAGCCCCCCTCAGCCCCCGCCCCCCAGGGCTCTTTCTACCGTTGCCAGGGTGGGGGTCGGAGTGGATGAAGCCCGTGTAGAAGATCTGCTCAGCGAAAGCCTGGATGAGCTTCTCCGCTATCTGGGGCAAGGACAGGGCCGCCACCGTCACACCCCACTCCCGTCCCACGTCCCCGTCCCCATGGGCACGCGGGATGGGCGCACCCCCCCTCAGGCTGCGCCCTGTGCTCAGCACTCACGTCCTGCAGCGCCAGCCCCATGGACTTGATGGCCTCCACGTCGTTAACCTTGCAGCCCTCGCAGAACTCGGCTGTCAGCACCCGCTGGGGGGAGCGAGAGGCGGGCTCAGCGGCCCCCCACGCAGCCCCCCGCGCCCACTCAGGAAGGGGCCCAGCCCACCTTGCTGGACGTGTCCCAGTGCACGCGGGGGACCACCACGTAGCGGAAGTGCTTCAGGTCCCGCGCGCAGCGCTCAGCGTTCCGCCCCTCGTTCTCAAAGTCCAGCTCCTGGGCCAGGGTCCCCTTCAGATCCTGGGAGCCACACGCCAGTCTGGGGTCAGGGTCCGGGGCCATCGGGGTGCTGCCCCCCAGCCTGCCTGTGGGTGGCGGTACCTGAAGGACCCAGCTGAAGCCGAAGCTGGGGTGCATGAGCTCCACCAGCCGGAGCAGCAGCTCCAGGGTGTAGATGTCCCCGTCGAAGCGGTCCCGCAGGTCGATGTACTGCACCTGCGCCAGGTAGGGGGCGGGAGGGCTGCCGCTGCCGCCCCAGCTGCCGCCCCGGCTCTCCCGCCCCCCGAGGGGCCCCCGGTACCTTCACAGCCACGTCAGTGCCGTCACGCAGCCTCGCGCGGTGCACCTGGGCCAGGCTGGCGGCGGCGATGGGCTGGTAGTCGAACTCCTGGAAGAGCTCGAGGGGAGGGGCCCGGAAGTCCTCCAGAAACAGCTCGTCCACCTGCCGAAGGGACCCTCAGGGAGCCTGGCGGCCAGGGCCGCGTGCCACCTCCCAGCTCCGCGTCCCCAGGGGCAGAGCTCACCTCGCGGAAGCCTCGCGTGAGTGCCCTGTCCTCCAGCACACGCAGCGTCCTGATGTACTCGGGGGGCAGCAGGTGGTTGAAGGAGCACAGCCCCTGGCCCAGCTTCACGTACAAGCCCCCGTTGCTGATGGCCCCCGCCACCAGGGCATCGGCCGCCCGCTGGTGACACGCAGACATCACCTCCAAGTACCTCGGGCTGTTCTGGCCACAGGCATGGAGGGAGGGGATGGGGACAGGCAGGCACCTCCTAGCCCACCCAACGCCCCCTCCTCCAACACGCCCACCCGGCAGCACAGGGGCCCAGGCTACCGCCAAGGCCGCTCGAACAGACCTCTTCCGCCCCTCGCAGGACGACGTTCGTGCACCACCAGTAGTCCAGGGAGATCTGCAGGCCGACCCTCAGGGACCTGCCGGCACAGGCCGCTCAGCCCCAGGCAGCGCCCGGCGCGGCCCACCTGCCCACCCACACGGCACCAGGGGCCCAGGACGCCCGGCGCGGCCCACCTGCTTCCCGCAGCGTCCATCTCAGCTCCTGCCACCCACATCCACACCACCCCCTCACCTCCTGCACCCCTGCCAGGCGCCCAGGACCAATGGGAAGGGGAGAGCTGGGTGAGGGCCTCCAGCCCTACCAACCAGATGGTCTTTTTGCTTCTTCAGAGCACATGCCACCTGAGAAACCCACCGGAGAGCAGGCAGGGCGGCGCTGTCGCCAGCTTCCACGTGGACACATGCCCACTCCCAGCTCTGCCCCCACCCCCAGGCTGGGCCCCGTGGACAGGAGCCCCCAGGAGTCAACTCCCCTCCCCGGTGGGGACCCCCAGTGCATGTCGCCGGGCATCCTCCACACACTCCCCCCGCCTCAGGCTCTGGATGGGCAACCCTGGGTCTGAGAGGACAGGACCCAGGACTGGAATCCAGGCGTCCGGCACTCAGAGGAATGGGGGCTCCAACCCTTGGAGGCAGCAGCCCTGGCAGATCCAGGACCAGCTGTCCATGCTGAGCCTCTTCTTCCCGCCTCTCCGCCACGTCCTGCTACTGGCCACCAACCCCACCGGCGGCACGGCAGCCAGACAGGGTTCCTCAGAGCTCCCTGGACACACGGGCAGGGAACCTTCCGCAATAACTCAGTGCAAACCAGGGCAAGGTCTGCAGGAGGGTGGGGAGGTGGCAACACTCGGTGACAAAGTCCCTGCACTGCAAGAGAGTCCAGGTGCCTCCCGGCTGGAGGGAGGGAGTCACCACTACACAGAGAGAGAGTCCCGTGGGCGACAGGAGGTGTCGAAACGCAAAGGCTGGACAACTGTGACTCAAGATGGAGCAGGAGCTCTGGTCCAGAGGCCTGGCACTGGCCCCCACTCCCCGAGTGGCATTACGTGGACCCGCGTGTCACAGCCTCGAGACCCACAACCTTTCTCCACTCCAAGGGACAGTGGCCAATGCCAGGGCTGTGAAAGGACAAGACGAGCCTGGACCAGCCACCGGTGCAGGAGGAACAAATGCTCAAAGGTGGAGATGTGTCCAAAGGAGATGTTAACGGCACAACCCCACTTCTCCGAAGTGCATTTCCACCTACAGTTGAAATTTTCCACAATAAAGTATTGGAGGTTTTTAAAAAGGGTCCCAAGAGCTAAGTTGAGGGGGCTCAACAAGGTGACGGCGAGGAACGGAGCAGCCCGTAGGCTGATGGGAATCACGGGGTGACGAACCCGAGAACCGTCCAAGGACTGTGGACGGGACGAACACGCAGAAAAGCCACCACGGGGCGACCGTAACGCAGAGAACGAGTTCACCCCGGACTGGGCAGTGATGGCAACAGCCCCGGCGGGTTGCAAGCACAGGGGCACCAGTCACTTGGGGACAGTGCTGTCCAGTTCCAAGGCACCATCTGGTTCTCCCCAAGAGCTAACACCAGACAGAGCCACCCGCCGGCCGGTCCGCAACAGGGGAGACCGCGGTGGGCTGCCCCACCGAGAGCTGCCACAGAGCGGTGGGCACGCAGCAGCCTCGCTGGACCGTTGGCTGACCCTTCGGACATGACTGGCCTATAAATGGCCTCTGGATCTGCCCAGGTCCCCGTGTGTGAAGATGTCAGGCCTCTGCCCGCTCCTCACACACGTGGGGTTCCTGCAGTCACAGGGCGTCTGGTTCACGGCCGCCATGCTGGTGTTCGAGCCAGGGGAGGGGCTGGAGTCTGAGCTCCGTCCTGTGCTCCATCGTGTGGTGGACAAACTCCAGCAGGAACTCCCGACACCGGTGCCCGGGGGTGCAGGGCCTGGGCCAACCCTGTGCTGAAGGGGCTGTTACTGGGACGCCGGGCAACAGGCGAGGGTCTGAGGGTCGCAATGTTATCAGCCACCTGACTGCTCGTGGAGAAGAAAGTCCTTGTTCAGGACACACTCATGTTTTCAGGGATCACGGAGCATCCTGGCAGCTTACCGGCAAAGGTCTCATGCTGAAAGTTATTTTGCAGTCTTCTTACAGCTTTTCTGGACATTTGAAATTGTGACAAAAAGCGGGGAAAGCCCACAGGTTGTACAAACAGCCCTGGCGGGTGTGGCTCAGTGGACTGAGCACCGGCCTATGAGTCAAAGAGTCACGGATTCGACTCCCAGTCAGGGCACAGGCCTGGGTTGTGGCCTGGTGCCCAGTTGGGGGCACGTGAGAGGCACCTACGCATGGATGTTTCTCCCTCAGTCTCGGTGCATCAGGCACGTTGCCACCTTAGCCATCCTACAACAGAACCAGCACCCGATGTGCAGTGGTAGCACTTACACCCCCAAACTCCTTCCTGAGCTCCTGCACCCACGATGCCCAGGACCTGCTGTGTGTTGGTCTCCGGAGGTCCTGAGGTCACCCTGCACCCAGCACACCTGCCAGTCCTGTGAAGGCTTCAGAGCTGACAAGAAGGCGCAGAGACTGGGGGCATCACAGTCCAGCTACGTGACCCCTGGCAGGGGGAACCCATGTTCCCAGGCGCCAGCAGAGAGGCAGGTGAGAGGCACCCAGGCTGGCCAAGGGGCAGCGGAGAGCCAGGCTGCAGAGGGACAGCCCCACGGGGGAGGGTCGCAGAGGAGGAGGTGGACGACTCCAGGCTCGGCCAGGAGGCGGGGGGCTGGCGTGACACAGGCCTCTGCCCGAGACTGGCTGCTCCGGGCACCTGCACCCCGACCCGGTCACTCGCCAGGGAGGCGGGAGGGGATGGCGGGCAGCCAGCTGGCACCTCTGGCCTGAGCTACATCTCAACGAGGCTGCTGGCCAAGCGCCTGAAGGCCTCCGCGGCCTCGGCCTTACTCAGCCAGGGACTGCGAGGTGGCGGGTGCTCACAGCTGGTGGACTGGGACCCCCCCCAGCAGCTGCACACGAGCCCTTCCCACAGCACCAGTGCACACAGGGGCTTGGGTACCCTCCGTGCTGCTTCTTAGGACTTTGCAGCTGCAGGAGCTCCTTGATGTGACCCGCGCAGGAGAGCTGACCCCAGGGGCTGCGCCTGGGATTTCACCCCCCGCATCCTGACCTCGAGACAGGAGCCCGAGGAACCTGAGAAGCAGCATCCACGCGCCCCGCGCAGCGCTGGCCGTGGGCCGAGACAGCAGCCCTCCCGTGGGCGTGGGGGGCCCGAGCCCCTCCCCACCGCCGTGGTCAAGGCAGCTCTGGGGGGTCTGCGAGGTGTGTCCGCGTGGATGGCTCACGGGCACTACGGCCGGAGGACGAGGCCAAGCACGGAAGGACGTGCCACTTACCTGCCGAAGCGCCCGACTCCGTCCACCATGAGCCTCATCCTCCTCCTCTCCGGTGGTTCTGCCGTGAAGTAGCGGACGCCGAGGAGCAGGGGCAGCCCCAATGCCGTGGCTGAGAGCACCTTCCTCCACAGGGGCTGGGGCCTCAAGGACCTGGAGACACCGGTGCACAGCCAGGTGGTCAGCCCTGGCCTGGGCCCCACCAGCGCACCGGACCCCAGGCTCCAAGGGGCCGGTGAACGAAGAGAGCAGCTCTTTGCCTTCGTGGAAACCTGCTCCTGGGACCAGGGCCCCTAATCCCTCAGCCACCCCCACTGTGCACCTCACCAATGGCCCAATTCACTGCAAACATCCAGAGGCAAGACACACAGGTGACACAGTGAGAAGTCAAGGCAAGGAACACAGGGGGAGCCCCAGCCCCCAGTCCCGTGGTGTCTCCAGGCTGCTGTTCCCCAGGCCTCACTGGCACCCCCTCCCATCTCCCTCCGCCCACCGGCCTGTCCTGCCCACTGACTCAGCCTTTGACCCTCCAGCCCGGGGGTCTTGCTCTGGCCCCACCCATCTGCGCTGCCTGCAAGTAGCTCTGGTTGTCATCTGCTCACAACCGTGCTGCAGGGTCCCAGCCCTGGTGCCCCAGTCCCAGGGCCACGAGAGGTCAAGAGGCTGCAGAGAACTCACCACCTCGCAGGCGGGATCCTGAGGCTTCTCCTGAGGCAGGCAGAGGGGACCAGCCAGCACGGAGGCCTGTGCCGCACAGGGCAGTGGAAGTGGCCAAGGGGAGACTGCAAAGTGAGCAACAGCACAGGGTCAGCCAGGCAGCCACGTGCCCACAGCCCTGCCCGGGCACCCTGGGACCCAGCTTCGTATTTCCTGCTGCGGAGGCCACCAGCCCGTGGCCTCAGGAAGGCATTCCACGTTTCCAAAGACCATGTCAAGAATGTTAACCACAGGCCCTGGCCGGCTTGGTCAGCGGGTCTGAGTGTCGTCCAGATTTGCTGAGATCTCGGGACCCCTGGTCGGGGCACTTACAAGAAGCAACCAATGGGTGTATCAGTAAGTGGAACAACAAAGTGCTATTTCCTCCTCTGTCTCTCCCCATTTCTCTCTCTCAAACCAATCAATGAAAGAGAACACGTAACCACACAATCATCGCAATCACGAAGACCACACGCTGGAAGAAAAGGCCCCGCGCAGGCCCCAGACAGCGGCACCAGGGCCTCCGCACCTCCGGCCCCAGGGGCAGCGTGGAGGCACCGGCCATCGGGACACGCAGAGGAGCTGAGTGCTCTCTACTCACGGGCAACCTTGGTCTCCCGTCTTACTTCAACTATGGGTCTGAAGAGTCCCTCAGCCCTGGCTGGTGGCACAGTGAATAGGTGCCCACCTGCGAACCCAGGGGTCGCTGGCTCGATGCCCAGCCAGGGCACATGACCAGGTTGCAAGCCAGGTCTCCAGCCAGGTCCGTAGCTGGAGGCAGGTGAAGGGCAACCACCTGCCTCTCTTCCCTTCTCCCCCCCCCCCCCCCCCCCCCCCTCCCCCTGAAAAGTAATAAATAAAATCTTAAAAAAAAAAAGAAAGAGTCCCTCAAACACAAATCCCCCAACTGCACATCCTCAGTTTTTAGGAAAAACAAAAACAAAACCCTTGTGTATAGCAAGTCACGGTCCACAGCACAGAGGTGAAGATTATCACTGTGAACTCTGGACCAGATAAGGAGCTGACTTGCCAATCACGTTCTGCCTGAGGCCCTGAGACAGTTGCAAGGACGCGAAACAAAGCAGAAGCCAAAGGGAAACGGCCGTGACCTGCTGTTCCAGGAGGAGGACGGTGCTGATAAACCCTCTGCCAGCAAGGCCCACACAGAACGAGGGCCGGAGCAGCGTTCTGTGCACCCCCTGCCCCTCTGGCCGCACACCTGACCCAGCCGCGTGACACACACAGGGCCCGGCCGGCCATGTGGAAGAGCGGCCCGGGGAGCACATCTGGGCACACACGGCCATCAGCTCTCGGGAGGTCTGTGAGGGCCCGCAGGACGGCAGGGCGAGGCTGGGGTCCCAGTCACCTTCCCCGGACGTCAGATGGGGGTCTGCCCTGCCCTCCCACACGGTGCCTGTGCCCACACACTTCTGCCCAGGCCCTGCCCAGACCCTCCGCATGTCCCTCTGTTGACTGCACACCCTCCCACCAAACCCTGCCACAGAGACCAAGGTCACAGACACACGGATGGGGCCATGGGGCCAGCACCAGTGCAAGGGACAGAGGGCTCCTGTGGCCGGGCAGCAGGGGGACGTCCATGTGGACACCGCAGGTGTTCTAGGCAGGGGACACCATGTCAGTGAGGCCTGACTCGGGAGAGGACAGGGTGTCTCTGAGAAGGAGGCAGACCTATGTGGCTGGAAAACGGGTGTCAGGGTGAGGAGAGGCTGCTGGAAAAGAGGCGTCTTCCCAAGGGAGGGATCAACATGCTGGAGGTGTCAGCCTGGGGGAGGTGGTGGCAGGTGTCCAGAGGGCTGCTGGGTGAGGAGCCATGAGGTCCTCCAACACAAGGCCGCAGCCCACGAGTAACAGGTGATGACAGCCATGGCCACCGTGCTCAGTACTATCTTCAGGGACCCTCAGGAAACACCAACACGCAGGTCTCCCGCCCCCCAGCAGCGGCCTGGCCCCTTTGGAGAGTCACTGGGATCCATGAGCTGGACACGGCATTTACCAAGTCTCCGTACTTCCGTCAATATTTGCAGTTCTCGGATCAAGGCGTTAAGTAAAAGGCGCGAGAAAGAAGTGGGAAGACAGCTGCAGGTCTGGAGGCCGGACAGAGGAGACCTGGGCGGACGCAGCCCCACAGACGCCCGGCACGGGGCGGCCGGCGTACAGGCGCGTCTTGAGGGCCGCGCGCTCCCCACAACGTGCAGATCTGAGGCAGCCCTGCACCCAGCACGACCGTCAGCGCCACCTTCCCAACAGGCTCATGCACGGTCGGCCTTTCCTACAGTAGTATGTTTTCATTAACATGGTGGGTACATCTTTTTAGACATAATGCTCCACAGACCACATGTACCAAGAGACCAAACAAACCCATGAGACTGACAACCCCTGAGGGCTGCCTCTGCCGTGAGCATGTGGGCACGACAGGAGCCCCGGTTACGAAAGGGAACGTCCTTGTTCAGGGGGTGCACGTTGAAGGTCTAGAGGGAACGTGCTGGAACATCTGTGCCCTGCTACCAAATGGTCCAATGACAGCAGACATGCCCGTCCTAGTGGAAATAGAAACAAGTGGGCAGACCCAGGTGGGGTGTCTGTCAGCTGGTCCCTGTGATTTCCATGATTGAGGTGGGAGGCACCTGCTATCCCAGTCACTGTCCCAGCCAGGAAGGCGGCGTTTTGAAGCCGGGGCAGGGGTCCCCCCATGCCCGATCCTATGCCAGCACAGCGGTGCTGCCTGCAGACGCATCACAGTGGGGAAAGAGAGCAGCTGAAGGCCAGGGCCCGGGACCACCGCCCACCGCTGAGCAGCAGGGCAGGCTCTGACCCCGACCTCAGGAGCCAGAGTCAGAACCCAGGCAGCCGCACAGTGTGGGTCAGTCGCTCCCCTTGCCTCGGTTTCCCTGTCCACGAATCAGGAGCCGCTGCACTAGCACGGTTGCAGTCCAGCGAGCAGACGCCTGCAGAGCCCTCAGCGCAGGAGGCAGACGTGTCCGCTGCGCCCACCTGGGATCAGAACAAGCCCCTGGTCTCTCCCAGGCTTCCTCCTCACTGCACCAACCAGCGGGCTGCTCCCAACACCCTCTCCCAGACCCCGAGCCATGCCACCTGGCACAAAGCTACACTCTTGCTGGGTGGCACTGAACGACTTGTGTTAACGCAGTTTCCCACGGCCTCCTCGAAGAGGGTTTGCTTTGCCCAGGAGAGAGGAGAGGCTATTCCCAAGACAGGAGCAGCGTGGTGAGGGGTCCAGTACAGAGTGGGAAGAGACCGGAGTAGAAGGGGGCAAAGCAGGATCTGCTGCAGGTGCTGTGCGGATCGCCGCGGTAGACGAAGAAGGAAAATTGCCAAAGCCAACTCACAATGCTCATTCTGAGACGTCAACATTCAGAATGTAGGTCGTGCCAATGACCTGCTGGAGCAGAACCAAGGCCCCCAGTTCAGGGGGTGGGGGTGCAACCCCTCATGCCTAGCACAGCTGCCCTAAGACCACAGCTGAACCCAGCATCACTTGACCCCCCGATATTCCAGAAAAGGCTGAGCACACGGGCAGCACGTGCTCTGACACACCTGACCCAGGTGGCAGGAGCCTGCAGGGGGCTCACCTCCGAGTCCGGACACTCGCAGAAGCTGCCAGCACACCAGGGAGCGCGCAGTGAGGACTCCTCCCCAGGAAGTGTGCGCAGCCCCGCCAGGCACCAGCTGGTGGGGCCACAGGGTTTCCGATGACCTGTGAGGTGGCCCAGGGCTCAGCAGCCTCCTGCGGACGGGTGTCACGCTGGTGAGGCAGAGCCCAGGGACTCAGCTCTGGGAAGGAGGGACAGGGCTTTGCCCCTTGAGTCGGTGCTGGGGTGACACCCATCCTGATGCCTCTCACGTCTGAATGGGTAACAGTGTCCACCTTGCAAGACTGGAAACGTGAGAGGCGGTGGAAACAAAGCACCTGACGGGGCCTGGCACTGAGCAGGACATCCACTACGGGGCTCCGGGCCCAGCGGCAGTGGGGTGACACCCTTCCCAGCCCCAGGCTGGCTGCCCAGAAATCCTCCAGTGCAGTGGGGTTCTGACAGCCAGTGGGGGTACACTATCCCCAAGTCTTTCATATGCAAGGGTTTGATGAGAAAATGTCAAGCCACCTAACTCACAAATGACCTTAAAAATCATTTTGATATTCAAACATACTGTTCTTGGCCGGGGGTTGGTGGGGGTGGGGGTGTGAAGGTGGATGAGGGTATGGAGGGGATAAATAAATGGCAATGTAAAACTGCAATTTAAAACAGAGCATCCTTAATGCCACCCCAATAAATGCAGTAAGTTTAAACTTTTTTTCCCATTCTAGCATAAACTGTAAGCAATTGATAAGAACTATGGGGTTGTTTGAACAACAATGCCACTATGAATCGCATTTTATTTAAAATAACTAACTTTTTAAGAACATACCGTCCTTTTACAGGTGTGAACGCTAAGTCTACACCGTTTTTACAGCGAAGCAGGAGGCGCCCCTCTGGGGGGAGGTCCAGCGCCACCGGAGGCCGCGGAGCAGAAGCGAACCAGGACCGGCCGCCCGGCCTCGGGTCGGAGAACCGGGAGAGGCCGCAGCCCGCAACCCCATCCGCGTCCCGTGGAGGACCCCACAGCCCGGGCCGGCCCTCAGGGTGCGCTCTTTCGGGGAGTGACCTGCCCCCGAGCCTGCGGGTCCCTGCACTGTCCTGACCGCGCAGGAGCGACCTCCGCCCCCGCGACCGAGCAGAACCCGCACCGGGCACGTCTGCACCGCGAGGCCCGAGCACGCGCTTCGCTGAAGCAGCCACGGCGCCGCCGCTCGGGATCGTGCTGACACGCGCGGGGCAGCCGGGGCGCAGGCGGCAGTGGGGGCTACCGTGCGCCACGGACCCAACTCTCCCGGCCACGGGGAGACACCGGGAAGCCCAACACTGTCCAGCGGGGAAGCGCCGCGGCTGGAGGTCCGGGGCCAGTGCAGGCGGCTTTCGCCGCGTCCGGTGACCCGCACGGCAGCCGAGGAGCCGGGCCCTGCGCCCCAGTGCGGAGCGCGCGTCCCCAGGGGCCCCCCGAGCCCTCCCGCGCCCGCAGCCGACGCTTCCCGCCGGCCCCGCCCCGGGCTGAGCGCGGCGCGGCAGGACCCGACGGCCGGAGCGCCCGAGGAAGCCCAGGTTGAAACGCCCCGGAGCCCCGGTCCGCTCGGCTCGGAACACGGAGCACAGGGCCCGGCCCCGGGGACCGCGGAGCGGCCGCTGCCTCGCGGTCGGGCCCGCCGGAGGGCGCACGGGCGCGGGAGGCTGCGCCGGGGCTCGCGGAGCCCGACGCTGCGGGGACCGGGCGCCACCGCGGTGCCCTGCGGGGCGAGGGCGGAGGCCGCGGCTGCTGCGGGCACCGGCTCCGGCCACAGGCGCCGGCCGCGGGGCCCAGGGAAGGGCCGGGCACCTGCGGGCACGGGGGCCGCCGAGGGGCCGGCCGGCCCGGGCGCGGGCTCCGGCGCGAAGGGCTCCGGCAGGCCCGGGAGAGGCGTCTCTGGGCTGCGCGGGGCCCCGGGGCTCGGGGCCCAGGGGCCCGGGCCGGCCGGCCGAGGGCAGCCGGCGGAGGGGGCGCGGGCCGGGCCCGGGACTCACCCGCCGCCACATGTTCCCGCCGCCGCTCGGTCGCTCCGCCGGCAGGGTCCGCGGAGGCGCGCACTGCGCACGCGCGCCCCGGCGGCTGCAGCCCCGCCCCCAGCGCGCCCGCGGCGGCGCAGCGCCCCCTGCCGGCCCCGCGGCGCAGCTCCGGGGCCCGCGCGCCCCCCGCCGTTGCTCGCGGGCGTCGCGGGCCCCACAGTCTCGGCAGAAGCAGCGGCCGCGGCGGGGCCGCCCCGCGAAGCTGGTCTCGGTGTGGCGAGTATCGACGCGGGGCTCCTTCCAGGCCACCTTACGTTGCCTTCGCCGAGGTTTTCTTTGCGAATAAAAGACTATTTATTTACTTTTAGACAAAAGGGAAAAGAAGGAGAAAGAGAAGGAGCGAGATGTGGGCAGGGCACCTGGCCCAGGCCCGCGCCCGGGCCGGGAACCGAACCAGCAAACCTCCGGCCGCAGGCGGCACCCAGTCCGCGGAGCCGCACCCGCCGGGCGCAGTCTTCGCAAGAAACCTCAGATCGGCATCCCAAAGCCTCTGTCGTTTGTTTTTCCACGACGCAAAACAGACGTCCTTGGATTTGGGTGAATTTCTACATTCTTGGGCCTGGTCGAAAGTGACCTTCCTGATCGCCTGGAGGGCACGGAATTCACAAAACCCAGCGTTTTGTGGGCTTTGAGGCCGGAAGTGAGCCCCGGGTCCATCAGCGTGGACCATCCCAGCTGCGGCGTGAGTCGTGCCCACCCCATGCCCGTCCGCAGGTCTGGGGTTCGTCACCCATTTCCAGGTATCCCTGGGTGAAAAGAATGTCAGACTCCTACTGAACCTGCAGAAATGTCCGTGTTGCTGGGAAAAGTACCGACACGCTCAGTAAGGGTCTGATTAGCAGGGTCAGGGGGTGACCCGGTGAGCATGCGTTGTTGTTGGGGTCTCCCTGGGAAGGTGTTGGGGTGTGGAGCCCCAGGCGGGCGCGGCCCAGCCCGTAGGACCTGATGGAAAGCTGGGTGCATACAGGTCTCAATGCTCCAGCCGGGGGTGCCCCGGTGACTCTGGCCTTGGGAATAGTATTCCGTTCATCCTTTGAAGTCTGCCCTGTGACCTACACTTCCTGGACTCGGGTGTTGCACCCACAGCAGATGCTCAACCTTACCCCACGTGTAAGCGCACCCTGCCTAAAATTCTAGGGGCCACCTGGAGCTCTTGGCTCACCTTGTGTAACAGACCGAAGCTCAAAGCGGATTGCGGCATTCCTTCTATTGTTACCTAACCTTCACAACTCCCTTGCTTTGGAATCCTCTCCTGCAACAATGATTTGTGGTGTGTTCATGCATCCCCAACCTCATGTAATCAATAAGCATCTTTGGAGGGGGGCCATCAAGGCCCTTGTCTGTCAGACACTTGCTGGCCTTCTCTCCCCCAGCACAAGCCGCCTGGGGAGCATTCATTTCACCCGAGGCACCGGGGGAGCTCTGGATAGGGAGTCCCCCACACGCTGTCATCTAAAAAGGCTGCGTTTCCGTTTACAACGAGTCGAGTAAAGCAACATGGGTTCCAGATGCTGAGAGTAAAACAGAATCGACTAGACGTGCCCTCACCAAACGCCGCGTGGTGAGAGCAGGGCCCTCATGCAACCCCGAGACATGGAACGTTCAACACCACTGTCCTCCCCGGCGCAACACTCCCCTCGGGGCTCCTGTGTGTCACCCATTCCTGGGCCGCTGGGTTCAGGGCGATCAGTCCTGCAGAGGCTGGAGATGAGGACTCGGCCCCGTGTCTGAGCAGGGCCAGCATGAGCCGTGTCCAGAGTCCCTTCTCCGGGTCAGAGTCTAAGGGACCCTTGTGGGAGAAAGGCTGGTCTCCCGCTGGGGCTGACTACAGCATGGCAGGCAAAACAGGTGGCAGATGTGCCATGCGTGGTTAACCTGCTACCCATTTTTAAAACTTTTATCATTGAACCCTCACCAAGGACTTTTTCCACCACGGTTAGACAGAGAGGAAGGAATCATTGATCAGGTGCCTTCTCGTGTGCACCCTGACACGGGGGTCAAACCCGTAACCTGGGTGTGTGTTGTGACCCAAAATCAAATGGGTAACTTTTGCTTTGCAGGGTGACGCTCCACCCCGGTCAACTGAACCGCACAGGCCAGGGTGCCACCCGACACTTTCTAATCTAAGAGAAGACACTGTGGCCCTGGCTGGTAGCACAGTGGATAAGGCACCGGCCTGCAAACCCAAAGGTCGCAGGTTCGATTCCCCAGCCAGGGCACATCACCAGGTTGCAAGCCAGGTCTCCAGCCAGGTCTATAGCTGGAGGCAGGTGAAAGGCAACCATACATTGATGTCTCTCTCCTCTGCCTCTCTCCCTTCCCCTCTTTCTAATGAAATTTTTTAAAAAAATTTTTTAAAGAGAAGACACTGGATTTATAAGCATGGGTGAATAATTTTTAGTCATTAAAAAATTTGAAAACTTTTATTGGAAAAAAAAAAAAAAAGACGTATCACATGAAATAATCCTAAGGCATCAACTCTAAGAATATGCCCGGGGGTATCAGTAAGGCCACGGATTGCGTCAGGGGCAGAGGACGGAGAGCAGCTGTTTTCGTCGAGCGTCCTGGGCGAGCCACGTGCGGCTGGTTGACGGGGAAAGTGCTGGGTCCAAACCTGAGGACGCGGGGGAGCGAGCGCACACTCACCAGGGCGCCCGGAAGGTAGCCACCGCGCCTGCCGGCAGAGATGGCAGGCGAAGGGCAGATGGGGGAGGCAGCAGAAGGGTGGCACAAGTTTAGGGGGACTTCCTGTGGAGCCTGAGACTTCGGAAACGTCGGTCCCCTCGCCACTGTACAAGCGCAGCGCCGAGCGAGGGCAGGCTGAGCTCCTCCTGCGGCTGCGCACCTCACGGGGCCCCCGGGAAGCACCTGCCCGCAGGTGGGAGGAGGAGCTTTCGGAGAAGCCCCCGCCCCCCAGCAGGCCCCTGGGAGGGACCGGAGCCCTCCGCGGGGGTGGGATCGTGCAGCCACTTGGGACGACAGCCTAGCAGGTTCTGGACGTCCAGCACAGGGTCACCACACGATGGCCTTTCCACTGGGAAGCGAAGGGAAACCTTAGGGCCATCCGGACAGACGTGTGTACAAACACTCTTGCCCCAGGGGAGACCCAGGAGGGGACACCTCATTTGGGGTGGACAGAGGCCAGCGGGAACAAGCTCACTCAGCCGACAGGTGTCACAGGCAGGTGGGCCGGCAGCCGGCTCCAGACCCGGCAGAGGAACCTCAGCCATCGGGGGTCGCTCTGACCCCACCCACCTCCTGGCCCGCATCTGCCCCAAGGCTGGGGGCGGCCACAGGGTGGTCTTCCACAGGGACCACCACGGGGTGGCCCGTCAGGGAGGCCCTCCAGTCCACCTCCCCGTGAGCTGTCTCCACTGCCCACACGCAAGGGATGGAGTCTCCGCCACGCTCCCCCCGGACTCCCCTGGAGAGCACACGGGGGCCTGGTTGGGGTCCCCAGCCGAGGAAGGCCCTGCCTGTGTCCCCACCTGGTCTTGCTGGCCCCAGATGCCCAGGGAGCTTTCCCTCGCAGGAGAGCGGGTCAGGGGGGTCAGGGCCTCGGAGAGGGAGGGGCCTCAGGGAGTGTGACAGGGGAGTCGCTGAGAGGACAGACCCTCCCCGGGGGAGGAAAGATGGATCGGGGCTCTGCGGCCCTCGAGGTTCCGGGGGATGAGACAGGGCTTCACCGGCCCTGCGGCCGTGGCAGACAGAAACCAACTCGCCTGGCTGGG
Source organism: Noctilio leporinus (assembly GCA_004026585.1). Classification (NCBI taxonomy): domain Eukaryota; kingdom Metazoa; phylum Chordata; class Mammalia; order Chiroptera; family Noctilionidae; genus Noctilio; species Noctilio leporinus. The sequence continues at coordinate 25,835 of PVIW01004344.1, forward strand.
CAGTGAGGGGCTGAGGGTCCATGTAACTGGGAAGCCCTAGCTTCAGGCACCGTGAGGTCCAAAGGCACCCCAGGGTGCTGCCTCTCCCCACCTCTGGGGTGCCCCATTCCCAGATGTGCTGAGTGATCTGGGTAGCTTTTATGATGACTGGCACCCAAGACAGAGCTAATGGGGGACCTGACTTGCTGCACTGGGGGGGAGGGGGGGCATTTCTCCCTAGGTCAACCCAGGGTGGGGCAAGATGGGTAGGGGCTGTGGCCGGCGCTCCCCAGATGCGGGGAGACCACCTTTCCTGCTGCCCAGGGCAGGGCAAGGGCCCCGCAGCCACATGCACGTCTGGGTCCCCAAGGGGGGGGGTCACTGAGGGGCTCACAGGAGGCAGCCTTGCTCTGGCCGGGGTCTAACGGGCCAGCAGCCACATGGGGTTACTGTCCCCTCCACAGGCACCTCGACAGTGTCAGCTGGGTTACCTGCCCTACAGCCCATATGCCCCGGAAGGTGCACAGACAGGACGAGCCCAGTGCTGGAGGAAGCCCACCCAAGTGGCCCCGGGGCCGTGGGCAGCAGGCTTGCCTGAGACAGGTTGTGAGTGGCCAGGGGAACAGCCTGAAGTGGCCGATGACCCATGCCCGTCCCCTGACCAGGGCCCAGCAGCTCCACGCTCCCGCTTCAGGAAAGTGAGGTCCCTTTGAGTCCCAAGGTGGGGAGCAAGCCCCTCAAGGACCACAGTCCCACGTTCCCAGGTCAGGCGGGGGGCCGAGCAGATGCAAGTGAGAGGACATGGCTGTTCCGGGACCCAGGTGACCTGCTCAGGGACCCTGGGCTGAAGGAAGGAGAAGGCCTGACCTTCAGCCGTCCACCTGCGGCCCGACCCCGCCCCGCCCTTGCCAGTCTCAGCGGAGGTGCCACACCTGGGAACAGAGGCCGCCTGGGCCGGGCCCTGCTGGCTTCCTCCAGTTTCAAGAAGGGCGGGACCTGCTCCTGGGCTGGGCTGGGCGAGGGCCCTGGGGACTCCGGCTCTGCCGTCACTCACAGGCCTGCCCTCTGGGGACAACGCTGTGCCTTTGGTCCTGCCTGGGCCATGACCTCCCTCCAGGGTCTCCTTAAAGTGACCCAGCCCCCGGCATGCTCAGAGGGGACATGGTGGGCTGCCCTGCCTCCCTGGCCACCCGCCTTGGCTCTGGGCAGCCAAGAGAGACAAGGGTGTGCCCAGCGGCTCTCAGGACCGGGCCTGGAGTCTTCCTCCCATGGGCACTGTGGCCCCTGCCTTGTTTCCTACGGGGCACTGACAGGAAGGCACTGCAGGCTTCAAAGGGCAGTGCAGGGAGGTCACACCCACAGCCATGCCTCCCACCCCCTCCTGGTGCTCCTCACTCACCACCACAGCCCCAGCCCCAGAGGCGAGCAGCCAGGCCAAGCTGGCCCTGCCCGTCCCCGGAGGCTACGCCCTGGCCGGTGGCCTCCTTCCCCAGGGCTGGCCTGGAACCCCAGACCAGAGGCTCCATGGTCAAGGCCTGCGGGCCCCCCCCTCCCAGGGGGAACCCCCTCAGTTTCTGCTGGTGCTGCCAATGGGTGGGCTAAGGGTGGGTTGAGGAGGAATGACAGGGCAGGAGGCCCTCGTACAGGCCGAGTCAAAGATCAGAACAATCACGGGAAGGAGCCGTCTCCCAGCCCCCGCGTCCCACTCCACGTGGCACAAGGGCTCCCTGCGGGGGTGGGGCCCCCACCAGCCCCGCCCCACACGGCAGCTCCGCCCACACACCCTCTCTGGTCGCCACAGGCCGGGCTGCCCAGCGCAGGGGCTCATTCCCCCCCACGCGGCAGAGCCTCCAGCCCAGGGCGGCTGTGCCTGGTGCAGACCCTGCCTCGGTGGCACGCGCGGCTCAGGGAGGAGGCAGCCGGTGCCCGAACAAAGGGTTTGGCGCCTCTGGGGTTTGATGGCAGGAAGAGCCGGAAACTGGAGGCTGCGGACTCGCAGGAGGTCGCTGCTCTTGCGAAGACACGTCCCAGAGACCGGCTGGGACTTCACAGGGCAGCCCGAGTTCCACGCTCGGAGCCCGTCCTGTGCCTGGACGTGGCAAGGACGCTCTGGCATGACTCCCCCAGGGAGACGCATGGGGACAGACCATGCCCAGGTCACCAGGCAGGGGCCGCGCACCACATGCCTGGTGAGGCTTGCGGAGCAGCGGCCCAGCTGGGAAGACACCCCGCCCCTGAGCTGCAGACCCCAGAGGGGCTGAGGTTGGGTGGAGACATGGCCCGCACCTGTGCGGGGCCTTTGCCCTCCCTCAGGGCAGCTCTCTGGGGAAGGGGACAGTCCAAGAAGCCAAGGCCTTGAGGGTGGGGCGGGGACAGGAGCCCCAGGCCCAGAGGGCATAACCCCCAGCCGCGTGAGGACAGCGTGGGGGGGTGGCTCCTGTGGGACAGCCAGGTCACCGCGTGGCTCAGGGAGGTCGGTCTGCATAGGACAGGGAGTCCTGGGGTACGAGTGCTTTACTGAGAACCCCACACAGGGCCCAGGGCCAGGGCCAGGCCCTGGTTCGGGCCGCAAGTGCCAGGGCCTCCTGTGGAGTGTGCAGCTGTCTGTGGCCCCTGCCCGGGAGGGCCTCCCTGAGCAGCAGGCAATCAGCCTGAAGGCAGGCGGGGCGGAGTGAGGTCCACACTTGCTTGGGTTTAGGGTCCGCAGAGGTCCACACAGTCCTTCCCGCTGAGGAACACGTGGTAGATGCTGGTGGGAGGGAACATGGCGACAGCACCTACCAGGGAGCCCAGCTGGATGGCCACGCCGGCGGCCAGCAACGCGGGTTGACCACCCCCATGCAGCAGGGAGCTGGCTGCCACCTTCACGTAGAAGAACAGCCCCAGGCACAGCACCCACGACAGCACCTGGGGGGCAGACGCAGCGGCAGGCTGAGCATGTGACGCCCCAGGCTCGGTGGCAAACCGCCCCGCCCGCCTGCTTTGGTGTTCCTAGTGTACTCACCACGAGGACCATCCCCAAAGTAGTGCCCACGAGGGGTGGACAGGGGCTCAGGACTGCCAGCGCCATCAGGTAGGCCCCAAAGAGCATGCCCAGGAGAGAGAGCGCGCCCAGCCCTGCCAGAGACCTGCCGGGGGGAAGCAGAACTCAGGGCTGGCTGCCCCAGGCCAGGGTCCGCAGCCCTGCGCTCCAACCCGAGTGGCTCAGGGCCCCTGTGCACCTGCACAGCACTCCCATGGCCAGGAAGCAGGCGAGGGGGTTGGCGGCACTGCCCAGCACTGCAGCCAGGTGGTAGGCCAGGCGTCCGTAGGGCAGGCAGGAGAAGCTCTGCACGGCAGGCAGCACACCGTTGGTCAGCGCGTTGGTGACGGCCAGCAAGCCCAGCAGGTAGGCGCTGCGGGCTGAGAGCAGCCGATGGGCCTCAGGGCCTGGGCCGGGGGTGGTATCTGTCACCTGGAAAGGTGACTGCTGCAGTGGTAAGGCCTCCTCCTCCTCCTCCTCCTCCACTCCTGGGGCTCCCACCTGCAGGTCAGGCCCTGGGACCCCTGCAGGCACGGATGGCGGCAATGGCAACAGCAGCAGGAGGCCCTGGAAGGCGGCAGCTGAAGTGACCAGGAGGGCGGCTAGTATCCAGAAGAAGGTGCTGGCGGAAAAACGTTCTGGGAAGTAGTGGGGAGGCCCAGGGGTGCCATTGCTGGGGGCTGGCAGGCACTCGAGGCGGCCCACACCCTGCGCCAGGGCCAGCACGCAGGGAAACAGGGCACTCAGGCCCTGACCCAGGAAGAAGGACCGAAGGAAGGGAGGCGGCAAGTGGCTCAGGAAGGGCAGGAAAGTGACGTTGGAGGCACAGCAGGCCAGCGCTAGCAAGAAGGCCAGCGTCAGGAAGGCCACAGAGTGGTCCTGCCCTGCCACGGGGGCCACCTGCTGCCACAGCGGGGCTAGCAGCACGGCGCCCACCGCGCTCACCACCTGCACCGCCCGGATGGGGGCCTGCTCGCCCTTGCCCGGGGCCAGCCGTCTCCACAGGCTCACCACCAGCAGCCCCAGATTCCCGAGCGCCACCAGCACTGAGAGGTAAGCGGGGAGGCTCCAACCTGCGCGGAGGGAGACAGCCCGGTCAGGGGCTGCGGGATGCGGGGCTGCAGCCCGCCTTCCCGGGGAAGCCTGGACGGCACCCGCCTGCGGCCGACTCACCCTCTGGAAGGTCTTTCACCACGACGGGCAGCTCCACCCAGATCCCGTTGATGGCCGCCCAGGAGCCCATGCCGAACAGGGCCACCAAGACGTGGGTCAGCACCAGCCGGCCCCGCGGGGGGGCTGCCATTCGGCCCAGGCCGGGCGCCGCAGGGCAGGGCGGACGCTGGCCCCTCTCCTCCCGCCGGGTGCAAAGAAGGCGCTTCCACCGTCTGGAAACTGCAGGCCTTTTCCAGCTGGAAGGAAACACCGCATGCGGGGTCACGAGGAGACGCAGGAAGGGGCCGGAGAAGGCGCCACGGCCGAGCGCAGGGAAGGCGGAAGGCGCCCGGGGCCGGGAGAGACGGCGCAGCACCTGTCCGGGCTCAGGACCGCCACCGAGCGCGAGGGGGGTCCCGCGCTGCCTCGGGGCGCCACGGATGACAGCGACGGAGCTGACTTCGGGTCTGAATGCGGAGACCACCACCAGCCTCACCCCAAGTGGGCCGCGGACGAGGACTCCGCGACAGGGGCACCTACAGGCGCCCGCACACCTCCGTGCGTGCTGCGCCCCGGGAGCCCGGCGCTCAGGCGAGACCCGGGAGGCGGGAGCCGGCGGGGGTGTGGCCGGGGCGAGCGCCGCCCTCGCGGCGGCAGGTGGGCGGCTGCAGGCGCCCGGGTGCCCGCGCTCCGGAGCGACGCCCGCGCTCCCCGACGCGGCGGCCGACCGTCCCGCCACGCAACGGACGCCGCCCGAAACCGGGACGGCGGCTCCAGCCCGGGGCCCGGGGGGACCAGGGACGCGGCCGGAACGGAGCGGGGACTCGAACTCACCCGCCCGGCGAGGGAAACGCTGGGGCGCCCGGGGCCCCGCGTGGCCCACGGCCGGAAGCGCGGCGCCCGGAAGGCGGCGCCGCGTCTGCGGGGAAGGGGCCCCGCCTGCCCGTCCGCCCCGCCCCTTCCGCCGCTCCGGGTCGCGGTGCAGCGCGCGGCGGCCATGGCTCCCGGTGCGGCCCGGCGGGCGCGGCGCCGAGTGCGGGGCGCGCCGCCGCCTGGGGCGCGGGCGCGCTGGGCCGAGGACTGGTGGTGGGACCGGCTGGCGCCGAGCGGCTCGGGGTGCCGCCTGCTGCGCTCGGACAGCATGTTGCTCGTGCTGCCCGGCCCGGGGCCCGCCCGCGCCCGCGCGCCCCGCCGCGCCGCCCGCCGCGCTCAGCGCCTACGAACCCCCGGACCCCGCGCCGCCGCAGCCAGAGCCCGACCCGCAGCCGAGCCTGCACCGCAGCAAGCGCCCGACCCGGGCTGGGGCGACCGCATCCCTTTGGAAATTCTGCTTCGGATTTTCGGGCTGGTGGTGGCGGCCGACGGGCCGGTGCCCTTCCTCGGCAGGTGCCCGGGTCTGGAGCGCAGCGGCCCCGCGCAGGCTGACCTGCGGCGACCGAGCTGGGGGCAGAGCGGGGCGTCTGAGCGCGCGCGCGAGCCGGGGGCGGGGCCTCTCCCGGGGCCCAGGGGAGCCCCAGGCGCCGGGCTTAGGGCTGAAAGGTCCTCAGCGTCCAGGGAGTTGGGGCATTGATCGCAAAGCGCCCGGCCCTTCAGCAGACGTTTCTTTCCAGGGCTGCGCGCGTGTGCCGCCGCTGGCACGAGGCCGCCTCCCAGCCTGCCCTCTGGCACACCGTCACCCTGTCGCCACCGCTGGCTGGCCGCCCCACCAAAGCTGGGGACAAGGCTGAGAAGAAGCTCCTTGCTTCCCTGGAGTGGTTTATACCCAACCGGTGAGGCACCCCCTCTTTCCTTACCCCTTACTGCACCTGGGTTGCGGAGCCAGACCGGGGCCCTTTCCTGCACCCCGGCAAGGGGTGGGGAGGACCCAGGCTGCCTTTGCTGTCCCGCAGGTTCTCACAGCTCCGGACGCTGACCCTCATCCACTGGAAGTCCCAGGTACATCCTGTGTTGAAGGTGAGCACGGGACTTCCCTGCGCATCCTCTGGGACACGCTGGGGTTGCCAGTTCGGGGAGCGGGTCAGGCTCCGTGGGGCCCAGTGAAGATACCCGCTTGGTTCTTTTTTGTTCCTTCCCGCCAGGGAAGCGTGAGAAGTAGGAGCCCCAGGGGGGCCTGGTGGGGCCGGGAGGAGGGCGTAACTGAGACAGTAGGGCGGTACCGACCTCTGGTTTCTTTCCCTGTGGACGGTAACCGGCCCTTCGCTGCCGCGGCTGCGTCTTTGTCTCTGCAGCTCGTGAGCGAGTCCTGCCCTCGGCTCGCCTTCCTCAGGCTTTCCGACTGCCACGGGGCGGCTCCCAACACTCTGACTATGCTGGCCAGAGCCTGCCCCGAGCTGCACAGCCTGGACATACAGCACTCCACGGTGAGCCCGGCGTGCCCAGGGGCCCCGACCAGTCCAAGGCGAGGCGGCAGGTAACCCTGTGCTGGGTCCCCAGGTGGAGTCCACGGCGGTGGTGAGCTTCTTGCAGGAGGTGGGGCCCAGGATGCGCAAGCTGTGGCTGACCTACAACTCCCAGACAACAGCCATCTTGGCCGCACTGCTGGTAGGTGGGGGCCGGGCCGGAGCAGAGCGCGTGGTGACCCGGGCACGGCCAGGCCGCTGACGCTCTTCGTCACCTGCGCAGAGCAGCTGCTGCCCGCAGCTCCAGCTGCTTGAGGTGAGCACAGGCGTCAACCGGAACAACGCGCCCCTCCAGCTGCCCGTGGAGGCCCTGCAGAGAGGCTGCCCCCAACTGCAGGTACTTGACACCCCACCCCTCCCACCCGCCACCCCTCGCCCCGTCTGCAGCCTGGGCCTTGCTCCAGGTGCTGCGGCTGCTGAACCTGCTGTGGCTGCCCAAACCTTCCGGGCGAGCGGGAGCGCCTGGCCCGGGCTTCCCCAGCCTCGAGGAGCTCTGCCTCGCCGGCTCCTCCTGCACCTCTGTGAGCAACCAGGCCTTGGGGCGCCTGCTCCACCGCTCCCCGAACCTGCGCCTGCTGGATCTTCGGGGCTGTGCCCGGGTCACTCCTGCCGGCCTGCACGATCTGCCGTGTCAGGGTCAGCGCTCCCCGGCGGCGGCAGGGCAGGAGTCGCGTGGGGCCCCTGGCCCACTCCCCAGCTCACCCCGCCTCCTGTCACCTCCAGAGCTGGAGCAGCTTTACCTGGGCCTCTACGGCCTGTCAGACCGGCTGACCCTGGCCAAGGAGGGCTGCGCCCTGTTGACCTGGAAGTGGTTCCACACTCTGCGGGACCTGGACTTGAGTGGCCAGGGCTTCGTCGAGAAGGACTTGGAGCAGGCCCTGGCGGCCTTCTCAGGCACCCCTGGGGGCTCGCACCCGGCTCTGTGCTCCCTCAACCTCAGGGGCACCCGGGTCACACCCAGCACGGTCAGGTCAGCCACCCCACCCCTGTCCCTGGGGGCCAGCCTGGCATGCTCCCCACCCCACCTGGTTTGCCACTTCCAGAGGTGCAAAAGGGGAGTGCGTGCTGGCCCCCTCTGCGCGGGGTCAGCCTTGGGGACACCAAGGGGACTGGAATTGGGCCTTGGTGGCTTGGGTGGCAGAGAGAACCCCCTTCCCTGGCCCAGTGCCGCTGGCCGAGTGGCTCAACCCCCGTGGTCTGCCCGGCCCTCCCCCACAGCTCCGTGATCAGCAGCTGCCCGGGCCTGCTGTACCTCAACCTGGAGTCCTGCCGCTGCCTGCCCCGCGGCCTGAAGCGGGTCCACCGCGGTGCAGAGGAGGTCCGGTGGTGCCTGGAGCAGCTGCTTACCCGGCCCCCCTCGCCCAGCTAGACGGCCTGGCCCTACCCCCTTCCCTGGGTTTGGGTGTTGGAACATTTTGTTACAATAAATATTTTTTCTAAAGATTTTTAAAATTTGTTTTTAGCAAGGGAAAGGGAGGGAGAAAAACGGAAATGTGAGAGAGTAAAATTAATAGTTGCCTCTCCCAGACCAGGGACCTGGCCTGAAACCCAGGCATGTGCCCCCCAACCAGAAATCCACCCTTTCGAACCCGCACACAATCCACTGAGCCACGCCAGCCAGGGGTGCAGAAAACATCTTTAAGAACGGAGTGTGGTCCTTGGGGTTGGAGTGAGGGGACAGCGATTGTACCTGAGGGACCCACTCGGAACTAGAGCTGCCCTAGAGCCTGGGTGTTTTGGGGGGGGGTCCCCCCGGGCTCACTGCTGGGCTGGGATCCTGGACTAAGTGTGTGTGTCCCCACTTGGGACCCCTCAGCTGTCCGTGGTTGTACTAGAGGCCGGGGGGCGGGGGTGATGGAGGCGGGAAGGCCCTGCTCAGCTGTGGGCTGTACTGAGGGGCTCCTGCCGACAGACTTGTGCGCGTGGTGGGTCTGGGGTGATCCAGCCCCCCATCCTTCAATTAAGCCTTTGAACCAGGCTCCAGGGAGAGCCTCCCACGGGTTGGTGGGGCCAGCGGGGAGGCGAAGGCCTCCCACGGGGACCAGCCAGGGGGCTCTGCTCGGGAGACGCAATCAGCGGTGTGGACCCTTCTAGAACCTGCTACCCCCTCAGGCTTCTAGAACCCGAGGTGCCGCCCACCCCAGACGGACACCTGTGTCGCTCTGCTTCCCTGCCTGTCGCCTGAGAGCCCCAGCTCCCCCCTGGAAAGCAGCCCTGGACACTTTCTTGCAAGTAGGAGTGCACTGTGGGCAGCGGGGGGCAGCCTTTCAGCCTCTCAGCCGCCCCACGCCCGCCCCTCGCCCTAACCCAGGTCCCCAAGGGCTGGCTCAGAGGCCTCCCCACAGCCTCCTGCGGCAACAGCTTCCAGCTCTGGAACTTAGGGCTGTTCTGCACCGAGCGCCACCTGGCCCAGCGCCTCAGGGGCAACGGCTTCTACCCGTTCAAGCAGCAGCAGCCCAATGGTGCGGGGTCGGGGTGGGGGGCAGGATGCGGGGGTGGGGGGCGGCGGAGCCTGGTGTCCGGAAGGAAACTGGGCAGGGCGCTGGCCACACCCGGGCCCTGGTGCTGTCACGGCTGCGGAGAGCGGAGGCTGACCACCACGCGTCCCGCACAGTCTTCGTGCTGGATTACTACCTGGACACCCTGTGGAAGGGGATGCTGCTCTTTGTCATCTGCCTCATCTTCGTCATCCTCAACTCGGGGAGGCAGGTCCGAGCTCCTGGGCCCACCTCCCCCCGCCCCCGTCTTCTCCCGGGGGGGCCAAGCAGCCGCTGAGAAGTTTCCGAGCTGTGCTGCGCCCGCAGGTGCAGAAGCAGGAGACGTGGGTCTTCCCGGCGTACGGCGTGGCCGTGGGCCTGTGGATCATGATCTCGTCGCTGCCGCGCCGCCGCCTGGTGCTGAACCACACGCTGGGCATGTACCACTTTTCCATCCAGGGCCGCACCGTGTTCAAGGGCCCCATCCACCAGGTCTACGTGCGCCTGGCGCTCAGCTCTGACGGTGAAGCACTGGGCTGGCAGGGAGGGTGTGCGGGGCAGGGGCAGGAAGCGGAGCTGCCCAGGCCTCTGGAGCCCCCCCCAGGTCCATCCCCCCCCAACCCTCCCCCATCACCTACCCCCCCAGTACCCCTGCCCCTGCCGCAGCCGGGCTGAGCTTCCTGCCCTTCACCAGCTTACAGAAGGTGCTTCTTCCAGCTGGTTCTGTGCGGCCACAAGCTGGAGCCGCTGGTGCTGGTGCAGCTGTCTGAGCGCTATGAGGTGGGTCAGCCCAGCTGCCTCCGGCCCAGACCACACCCCGCTTTCTGTCTCCGATCCTCGTGACGTTGACCCCTGCTTAGGGCTTAGGATGGGGCCATTTCCCAGACAGTCGTATGCTGGGCCTTTGCGTGTGGATTGGGCGCTGCTGGGGCTGAACGGCAAGATGGGTGATGCGGCGGGCGTGGCAGCGTGGCACGTGGCGGCGTGGCGTGGCAGCGTGGCACGTGGCAGCGTGGCGTGGCGAGGGAAGGGGATGCTTTGGGACGGGCAGCCACGGCAAGGCCTCTCCTGTCCCGGGAGAGCTGATCACCACACCCTCCCTCAGCAAATGGAATTCCTGGGTCGGCACATCGCTCGGAAGCTCAACATTAATTATTTCGACTGCCTGGTGACGTCCTACCGGCACGTGGTCCGCCACTGGCCCTCAGAGGCCACCTTCAGCCCGGACATGGCACAGCACAAGACCAGAGGCTGTGACAAGAGCTGTCAGTCAGACCTGAATGTGGATGTGTGACACCGTGGCCAGCACTGCACTCCGCCTTTCCCCCCAACTTCCCTCGTACCCCACCCCACCCCTGGCCCCCTCGAAATAAAGCTGCTGCTTCTCTCCCTCAGGTGTCTTCCCCACAGGGGTGGGGAGGCTCCCCCGGGGTCTCCTAGCCCCCGCTTTCCCGGAGCCTCCTGGCTGTTGTTGGGAAGCAAGCCTGGTCCGGGTTGAAGGCTGCGGGTAGAGGGGAAGCAAGGCTGAGGGGCAGCCAGGAGGCTGGCAGGTGGGACCCTCACGCAGCAGCACTGACCTGGTACCACTTGGTACCACCTGGCCTCCAGTGCTGACCAAAGAGCAGAATCCTGGAGTCAGAATCTGGTTGGTCCAGTCCGGTCAAGGGCCTGTTCCTGGTCCAATCAGCCATGGGATGGGGCACGGCCACAGTCCAAGCCCCGTCTGAAGGTGAGCCCTGGACTGGACAATCCCCAAGGTCCTGCGGCAGAGCGCTAGGCCAGGGCTCCCCACCCACTGCGGGGAGACCCTCGCGTCGGCTGGGACCTAGTCCACGTTCCCTTACCCAGTGCGTGTTCCTGCCTCCTGGGTGCTGGGGCTGCTGTGGGAGCAGAGAAGGCAGTGAGGGACCCAGGAAGCATGCCTGCCGCTGTCTACCTGGCTTCCCCGCTCGCCTTCTCTCCCATGGCCATGCTGGTGACTTGGGTCTTCTTGGTGCACTGTGTCAGCTCAGTGTCCCTGGTACTAGGACCAGCCGCATCATTTTTCAGGGTCCCGTGCAGAAAACGTGAAGACCCTCGTTAAAAAGTTGGTCAGACTTTCCATGAGGAGACACTACAGCAGTAAGCCACATGAAGGCCCTTCTGAATTGTGGGCGTCGTGCAACTGACCAGGTCAGCTGGCCCTGCCCCAAACCATGACTCAAGAGTGGCTCCCTAGCGGACTTCCTGTCCTGAGACCCTCAGTCACCAGCATCCCTGCCTGTCTCTAGGGCAGGGTCCAGGGACCACTGCCACTGTTTTAGTCAACCCCAGGGAGTGCTGGTTACTCATGGCACAAGCGCAGGACCCCCACCCCTCAGAAGATGAGGCCTAGGTTGTCCCAAGAGTGGCACTGCCCGGCTTTTACCAAGGGGATGGGCTCAGGAGGGTGGGCAGAGCCTGGCACTGAGGCTTTGGGACAGTGAGGTCCAGGAGGTGGGGAATGTGGGGTGTGGGCCATGAGGCTGGCTGCGTGGTGCTTTGTGGCTGAACCAGACCCACAGTGCCCGGCTGACAGCATGGAAGGGGTTGCCAGCTTGTCCAACTCTGGGGGCTGCAGGGCTTCAGGCTGGGGACTCAGTTCCATCCTGGCAGGAAAGGTCCCTGGGCCCTGGGGGTGATGACAGATCCCCGGGGCAGAGACTGAAGAGCTGCTCTCCCTGCTGCCAGGGGGTGGGGGCCCTCTAGGAATGGGTGAGCCCAGGCCTTCCCAAAGATGCAGCATTTGAGCTCACGCAAGGTGCGGGGTTTCCTGCGGGCCCTGGGCAGACAGTGTGGTGCAAGGCTGAGCAGGACTGCTGAGGAAGCTGCAAGGAGACTGCTCTGAAAGGAGAGGACAGGAAGGCAGGAGGCGGCGGCTGCCCCCTGGGAGCTGTGAGCCAGGATGCACCAGGTCCTCCAGTTGCCCTCCTCCTCCTGCCCCGTCCCCGCAGCCTCCTGGGGGGTGGGGGGTGCGGGTTTCAGGAGTGAAGCAGGAAGAGCAGGGCAGCTGGGACTCAGAAGGGGGCGGAGGGGAACAGAGCAGCTCCAATGGGGCTGGTGGAGGTGTGTTTGCAGCCACAGCAGAAGCAGACGGGGATCTGCGGGCAGGGTGGACGCAGGTGGAAAGGAGAGGTATTCAGGGTGAGTCCAGGGGTTCCGGCCTGGGACTGGGGCTGGGGTCACGGGCAGGAGAGACTGAGGAATCAGGAGTTCCAGGTTAGGGACACCACTTGACAATCGTTGGAATAGAGGATGGAAGAGGACAAGCAAGGCCTTTACGGAAGGAACGCCCGGCAGACACCACCCTCACCAAGTGACAGGTCCGAGTTGCCGGTGGTGAATCTTGGGGGTGGACCCTCCGCTGGGGCGCCCACCTTGCCTCATCCAGGCCCTCGGCTCATCACGAGGACCTCAGATCGACCCCGACCGACAGCGCTGGACGAGGCTGGCCAGTCCTCCTGACATCAGTCAAGGTCATGAAAGAGAAGGAAGACTGAGAAACCAGCACAGAGCACCAGAGTGCAGTTTTGGTTCCTCAGAGCCTCCTACGAATTCCGCCATCACCCCCTGCTGGCCTCTGTTTCACATTTTATTCCTACATTTGTTTTACATCACACATTGGTGCTGTTGATTGAATCAGCTGAGTGCCCCTTACACAGCAAGAAACCAAGTCTTCACGTGCAGCACTGTCTATGACTTCCGTCCTCTCCCATTGTGGACACCTAGATTTTCATCGGGTGATTTCCTCAGGATTTCCTGAGGTGGAGGCCAGCGGGTTATGAGCTCTTTCAGGTTCTGTATGTCTAAAAGGCCCACGTCATTGTGTTTTTGAAAGATAATTTCACTGGGTACAGGATTCTAGGTAAACAGTGCTTTGCTTTCAGTACTTTAAAAAGATTGCCCTCATCTTAAAAAAAAAAAAGAAAGAAAGAAAGAAAGAAAGTAGGCCCTGGCTGGTAGCACAGTGGATAAGGCGCCGGCCTGTGAACCCAAAGGTTGCTGGTTCAATTCCCCAGGCAGGGCACATAACCAGGTTGCAAGCCAGGTCCCCAGCCAGGTCCATAGCTGGAGGCAGGTGAAAGGCAACCATACATAGATGTCTCTCTCCCTCTCTGCCTCTCTCCCTTCCCTACTCTCTAAAAATGATAAAATAATTTAAAATAAATTTAAAAGTTATTTGTTGATTTGGGAGAGAGAGGAAGGGAGAGAGTGAGAGAAACATCAATTTGCTGTTCCACTTAGGTATGCATCATTGGCTGGTCCTGCGTGTGCCCTGACCTGCCCTGGGATCACCCCCGCAGGCCTGGTCTATCAGGATGACGCTGGAACCAGCTGAGCTGCCCATCCAGGGCCTCTATGGCTGCTTTTAATATTTCCCTTTATCACTGGATCAGGATGGGGCCTGGTGTAATCCTCTTCCTATAATGTGTATTGGGGGGTTGTTGACCTTCTTGGATCCATACATCTATCATTTCCATCACATCTGAAAAAACATTTGATCACCCTGTCTACCAATATTTTTTCTTGTCCCTCCTCCCTTTCCGGACTCTATTGCAGCATGTGCATTGGGCCCCTGGAACTGTACCACAGCTCATGGAAACTGTCCTTTTCTTTCACGCTTTCACCTCTGGGTTTTACTTTGGGTCATTTTTATTGAAGGTCTTCAAATTCATCAATCTGCAAAGTCTAAGGTATAGATTCCATTCCATGTATTTTTTTTAAAAGGATTTTTATTATTTTTCATAGAGAGGGCGGGGGAAGAAAGGCAGAGAGGGAGAGAAACATCCATATATGGTTGCCTTTCACCTGCCTCCAGCTACGGACCTGGTTTGCAACCGGGTCATGTGCCCTGGTTGGGAATCGAACCAGCAACCCCTGGGTTTGCAGGCCGGCACCTTATCCACTGTGCCACCAGCCAGGGCTGTGTATTTATTTTTTTAATCTCAGGCATTGCAATTTTCACTTCTAGAATTTCATCTTTGGTTTTTTTAAATTCTTTCATATCACTTCTTCACGTGTTCAGTCATGCCCTGGCCTCGTGGCTTAGTTGGTTGGAGCATCATTTCTATGCACCAAAATGTTGGGTGTTCAGTTCCCCAGTCAGGATGTGTATCTAAGTTGCGGGTTCAATCCCTGACTGGGGTGCGTACGAGAGGCAACCGGTCAACGTTTCTCTTTCACATTCACATCTCCCTTGCTCCCTCTATGAAATCAATAAACATATCCTCAGGTGAGGATTTAAAAAAAAAAAAAAAGACACATGTTCCGCCCTGGCTGGTAGCACAGTGGATAAGGTGCCAGCCTGCGAACCCAAAGGTCGCAGGTTTGATTCCCAGCCAGGGCACATGACCAGGTTGCAAACCAGGCCTCCAGTCAGGTCTGTGGCTGGAGGCAGGTGAAACGCAACCGTACATTGATGTCTGTCTCCCTCTCTGCCTCTCTCCCTTCCCCTCTTTCTAAAAATAATGAAATAAAATCTTTAAAAAAAAATTCTTTAAAAAAAAAGACACATGTTCCATCTTTCCTCTAGCTCCTAAGACAGTTGGGAGAGTCTTAGGGGATGGCCTCCTTTACAAACTCTACCACCTGTGTCAATTCTGGGTCAGTTTTGATTGTTGATTTTTCTCCTCATTTTGAGAAGTGTTTTCCTGGCTCTGTGACTGCCAAGAAATTGTACACTGTTGGGCTCCAGATGGTGTCTTCCTACACACGGCCTGGACACAGTTTGGTCAGATGATCCCTTCAGGCCCTGCTTTTTTTCTTTTTAAGATTTTATTTCATTATTTTTAGAGAGAGGGGAAGGGAGAGAGGCAGAGAGGGAGAGAGACATCAATGTATGGTTGCGTTTTACCTGCTCCCAGCCACAGACCTGACTGGAGACCTGGTTTGCAACCTGGTTATGTGCCCTGGCTGGGGAATCGAACCTGCGACCTCTGGGTTCACAGGCCGGCACCTTATCCACTGAGCCACCAGCCAGGGCAGGCCCTGCTCTTAAGCTTGGTCCGCAGGCCTCCGAGGGGGGTTTATTTAGTGTTAGCTTTCCCCTCAGTGAATGCTCAATCGGACACCTGTGGATTAGGCAGTTCCCCACCCTGTGTGAGCTCCAGGGGCTTTTCCTTCTCAGACTTTCAGGTGGTCCTTTCCCCAGACCCCGGACCTTTCCTCAAACACCCACACAACACCTCTCTGGCCCCGGGCTCCCGCCCACAGCCTCCGCAGCTGGCCTCTCCGGGCACTCCAGGGTCCCAGCAACTCTCCACTGCCTCTGGCCACCCCAGGTCCTGCTCCTCCTGATTTCATCCTCCAAACCGTCACCTACCTGGGCCACTCTTCGTTCTGATATGCATCCTGTCCTGGGACTGGCTGTGGGCTCCAGGAGCACAGAGACTCTGCCGCACCTGCCTGAAGGAGCACCGCAGAGCAGAGGCTGGAGTTCAACATAGGTCTGCAAGGTGAAGGCAGAAATGGCTCCAGACATGCCCACACCTCTAAATTCCTTTTTTAGAAAAAGATTTTATTAATTATTATTATTATTATCTTTAGAGAGAGGGGAAGGGAGAGAGGCAGAGAGGGAGAGAGACATCCGTGTACGGTTGCCTTTCACCTGCCTCCAGCTACAGACCTGGCTGGAGACCTGGCTTGCAACCTGGTCATGTGCCCTGGCTGGGAATCGAAGCAGCGACCTTTGGGTTCGCAGGCCGGCACCTTATCCACTGTGCCACCAGCCAGGGCCTGGTGCAGTGGTTTTTAAACCCTGAGCTGCAGGTGGGAAGCTGCTGCAGAGCCCTGAGAAACATTGCACGGGTGGGAAACTGGGGCTTGAGCCAAAATCAGCAAGTCAGGGGCCACAACTGCACCGAGCATACCAACTGGCTTCCAGGAAGACAAGACACCCCACTCCCTTCTGCAGAGAAGAGAAGGCTGTTGAGGGGCCGAGGACCCAAACCAAACGGGGCCTCCTAGCCGAGGTAGCATCCTAGAAGCCAGGGAGGAGGGAGATGCCCAGGAGTGGACCCTCAGGGCTGGGCTGGGGCCCCACTAGGGCAGAGGGGATTGGAAGGTGACCACAGGGTCCACGGTGGACACACACACAGGCCTTCCAGCCCTGGTGCAGCAGGGAGCTGAGGACCCTGGAGTCTGCCTTAAAGCCTAGCCTTCCAGCAACAGCCCGGGACTGGAGGTGGGACACCCAGAAGCAGAGGGAGGCAGAGAGGGAATGGAACCAACACTATGCCCCTTCCATCCCCCGCGGAAGAGGGGCTGGCCCACAGCGCTGTGCACCCGGACTGGGGAACAGCAGCAGCCCAGGGGTCCGGAGCTGGGTATGCGGGAGGGCACAGCGGAGTTGCCTGGGGACCCAGCCTCCTCTCTAGCCGCCTCTCCTGCAACAAAGTCCTTTGCACATCCAGCTTTCAGAGGCGAGATGCAGGGTGGCCTCCGGTGGAGGAGAGATGAAACTTCCCCAAAGCATGAGAGTCCCCAGTTGTCCTTTTCCATCCTCTCCCACCTGGCCCCCCACTGCCGCACAGGGACCTCGCGATGCGGGAGTGTCAAGGCCGGGCGGCCCAAGTAATTGAGCAGACACGTGCGCGCTGCGCACCCAGGAGGCTTTTCCCGGACAGCCAAGTCCCGGGCCAGCTGCCCCTCCCCGCCGGGCGGCCCCGAGGGGCTGTGAGCTCCACGCCAGAGCGAGAGCAGGACGTCCGAATGGTCCCCGAGGGAGCACGGGGCGGCCGTGGGACACATGTGTCAGGGCTCTGTCGCCTCCCCTTTCTAGAAGGTTGGGGGCCAAAGGGTTAGGGACATTGACAGAGAGAGGCAGGGACGTGGAGGGCGCGCGGCTGCAGAAACACGGGCAGATGAGAGGTGAAGATGGAAGGACAAAGAGCAGGGCCAGAGCGGCAGGGTGACTGGGACTAACGGGAAGGGGGGACGGGAACCTAGACAGGGAGTGATGGGGGCATATCGTTCGGAAAGAGGCAGGGAGCACGAGGTGAGGGACTGCGCGCGGCGCGTCCTGCCAGCACCTGGAGGGTTCGTCCGGTAATTAGGCCTCGGTCCAGATGGGCCCCCGGTCCCGCAATCAAAATGCTAATTGGCCCGGGGCCTCCGGCTGCGCCTCGCCCGGCCCCCCTGGGAGGGAGCAAGGCCGAGGAAGATCCCGGTACCCGCCCCCACTTCGGACCTTGCCGGCTGCGGCTCAGCGATAAGGGGGCGGCCGCACCCCACCCCCGCCCCTCGGGGGCGACTGCCACTCAAGATGAATATTCTGCGGCTGCCGCGGCCCGGGTCGTTGGCCACAAAGCGCGCCTGGGGTCTCCTCCGCGTCCCCGCGCCCCGCAGCCCCGCACCAACCCTCTCACGACTCTTGGGGGGAGGCGTGGGAGGAACCCGGGCGCAGTGCGGGAGGTGCCCGGCGCTGAGCTCAGCAATCTCCGCACGGCCCCTGCACGCGCGCCCCCGACGTGGCCCGACCGCCGCGCGCTCCCGACGCGTGTCGCGGGCCCGCCGTGCGGCTCCGCACAAGGTCACCGCGTGCGACGACGGGTGCGCGCGCGCCCCAGCCTTGCCCAGGCTCCTGGCTGCGCCGCGCGCCGACTCTCCCCTGCGACCTTGGTCCCCCGCACCAGCGGGCCGCGGGAGGGCGCACTCGGAGGGTGGCGACACGAACCACCGGCGGGGGCGGGAGAGGGGACAATGGCGGCTCCGGGCCCTAATAAGGGACATATGTCTCCGCGTGCTGCCATTGTGCGGCCCAGAAGCCGCCTCCCCGCCCGCACCCTCGAGCCCGCCATTGGCTGCTGGGCCTGACGTCATGGGGGCTGCAAACTCTGGGTGGGCGGCCGCGGGAAGAGTTATCCGCCTGGTTACGAGCCGCGGGGTGGGGGCTGGGGAGCTGCAGCCTCGCGGAGGGCGGAAAGCCACCAGCGAAGCCGAATTTCTGGAGCAAGGGCATGCGGCCCCTCTTTACTTCCACGCCCCGCTTGCCCGGCCGCTGCCGCGCTCCGCATCCCCCCTTGGGCGGGAGGCGGGGAGGGAGCCCCCCCCGCGGGCACGGGGTCAGCCCGGGTGACCGAGCGGCGGGAGGCACTGCGGCACAGGGCGCGCGCAGGGCTCCCACACTGCGCTTTCGCTGCCTCAGCGTTCGCTCGCCCGCCTCCCGCCCGCCGCCCCGCCCGCGGGGCCCGGCCCGCGCGCCCGAAAGTAGGCAGGCGGACCCGACTGCGTTCCTCCCCAGAGGAGCCCAAGCCCGGGGCCCGTGGGGCCCGTGCCGGTGTCCACCTCTCCCCCTGCCCCCGACATGCCGCCGATCGCCGGCTTCCACTCCCGGAGCTGCACCCGGGGGCTTCACCTAGCGGGGGCCGCCGCATCCCCAGGACCCTTCCCAGGAGACCCTGGCCGGGCCCAGCCCAGCGCAGCCATTTCCGCTGTCCTACCGCCCTCCCCCCGCGCCGCTCCGGGGCTTTAAAAGCCAGAGGCTGGGCCGGGCCGCAGGCAGAGGCGGCCGCGGGCGCAGGAGGCCGGGCCGGGAGCTGTCCGAGCGCTGAGCCCCGCCCCCGGAGCCCCCGTCTCCCCTCCTCTCTCCCTCGGCCCGCCCTCCCTGCGCACCCCTCCCCCCGAGGACCCCCGCCCCCCGCCCGCCGCCGCCGCCGCCGCCGCCGCCGCCGCTCGCTCGGGCTGCAGAACAATAAAGCAAGCCTCCCAGAGACCCCCGCCGAGGACCCCCGCCCGGCGGCCGAGCCCCGCAGGCCCGCCCCTCGCCGCCCGCGCCGGCAGAGCGCGCCCGGTCGCTGACCGAGGTGCTGGCTGGGCCGGCGCTGGCCGCGGTGCTGAAGCTGCCGCCGCTGCCGCCGCGTTCTCCGGGCCCGGCGCCGCCACCCCCGGGGACATGGGGGGTCGCTGACTGAGGCTCCGCCGCCGCGGCGGGGGGGAGGGGAAGGGGGCCGCGGAGCCGGGCCAGCCCTGCACCCACTCGCAGCCTCCGGGCCCGGGACGGAGCCGCTCCCCCCTCCCGCCCCCCCAGCCTCCTCCCCCGCCTGTCCAGGGGCGGCACTGCGGGGCTGGGAAGCCGGGACCAGAGGAGGAAAGGAAGGAAGGAAGGAAGAAAGGAAGGGAAGAAGGAAGGAGGGAAGGAAGGAAGAGAAGAGACAAGAGGTGAACGGAGAAGAGTGGAGAAGAGGGAGGAAGGAAGGCGCAGAGGAGGATCGGGAGCAGCAGGGGAGGAGGCTCGGACAGGAGCAGCGAGCGCGGCAGTCCTGCCGCAGCATCCGAAGGCCGGAGTGGGGACCCGAGCTACCTCCCGCCGCTCCTCGGATGGTGACGGGGCCTCACCAAGGCTGCAGCCCCCCCGCGCCCCGGCTCCGCAGGCCCGCAGCGCCGGAGCCCCGCAGGAATCATGCCCAGGTCCTTCCTGGTCAAGAAGGTCAAACTTGACGCGTTCTCCTCGGCAGACCTCGAGGGCTCCTACGGGCGCGCCCGCAGCGACCTCGGCGTGCGACTGCACGAGAAAGGTGCGAGCTGGGCTGAGGTGGGGGGCAGCGTGGGGTCCTGGGCGATGCTATAGGAGTGGAGGGCCAGGGTGGGGGGTAGGGGGGCCAGAGGCCCCAGGAAATAGACCCTACGGAAGCAGGCCAGCAGGAGGCTAAAAACCAGAAGGTGGAGTGGGTGAAGATGGGGGTGGGGAGAGGGGAGAGCAGAGTCGGGCCAGAGCTGGTCCACCGCTGGGCAGTGAAAGTGTCAAGGAAGGAGAGAGGGTGGGGACAGGAAGTGCCTGAGGGCACACACGGACCCACACCGTGACCCATGCGGCATGGACACCTGCTGACATGACGGGACCTAGTGGTGCATGCAGACCCACAGCCAGAACCCTGGGCCTGCCTCAGTACCCTCCTCTCCTCGTGGGCGACACCTCCAGGACTGCTTGCTAGGGCTAGGGCGGATGGTGTGAGCGCTAGGGACCAGGTGTGGGGTCCAGTGGGGGCCGCCCACCTGTCAGGATGAAGATACCAGCGGAGGCAGCAGCAGAATTCTCCCTGAAGTCAGAGTCGGGAGGACTGGGAGCACTGGAGGTCCCAGTGCTGGAGGCAGGGGGAGGTTCTTTGTGTGAGGTACGCAAGTTCAAGGACAACTGTTAGCATGCGGGCAAGGGTTCCGGGAGTGCCAGCAACATAGGGTGGCAGAACAAGTGTGAACTGCAGGAGCATGAGCCTGTGTGCACCCATGTGACTGCGTGTGGCCATGTGACTGTGCGCTTGTGTGTGACCCTGTATGAGTGTGTGCCTGCCTGTGTGCCACTACATGGGACCATGTGACTCTGAGGCCACCGTGCACCCATGTGACTGGTAACCCTGGCTGAGAGTATGTCCGGGTGGCTGCGTGCGTTCCAGGCCCAGCGAGTAGCCCACCCTGTGAGGGACGTCAGGGCTGATGGTGGCTGGGTGTAGCCGTGAGGAAGTCAGAGTCGGCATCGTGCTGGGTGTACATTTGTGGCTGAGTTTGTGAGACCCATCTTGTGCCTGGGGAACAACTGCAGTTACCAGGGTGAACGGTGCTGCCCGCCTGCAGCTTGTTCCTATGAAGGTGTCCCCTGGCGGATGCCCTGACACTCTCCCTGGTTGCCTGGCCTGTCTTGGGAAGGGCCCCATAGGGGCTAGGGCCTGGGGGAAAGGGCAATGTGGGACAAAGTAGGACCCAAGGGTGCAGGATGCCCACAGGCAGTGCAGGGAGCAGAGTGAAGGAGGGAGATAGGTCTGGAGCCAGAAGGGGCCAAGTCCAGTGAGAGGGAGAGGTGGAGACCAGAGTGGCTCCAGGGAGGGCTCCAGGGCCTGTGGGAGGACCGTCCCCACGGCTTGTCGTGGGACCTAAACCCCGAGGAGGGCAGCCTCAGGGCTGGGCGCGGGTTCTCAGCCACCCAGGGAAGAGCCGGTGGGAACTCCAGGAGGCGGTAGCGATGGGGTCGCTGGGCGGGAGACACCGGCTTTGTGCGCCGCGGGTCTGCAGTGTGTTGCATAATCAGAGAAAACTGCTGAAGTGGGGAGAACCCGAGGGGGAGGGGAAGGGGAAGGAGGGCGAGGGAAGCGCCGCCCCTCCCCCCTGACCTTGAGGCTCTGCGGAAGGGGGGCCGCCGCACCGAAGATGCGCGTCTTCCTCGCCCTGCGTGGGTGGGGCCGGCGGGAGGCGGGGGTGGGGCGGAGCCGGGCTCGACTTGTCTCATCTCTCCTCTCCTCTCTTCCCCTCCCTGCCGCCTCCGTCCTCTGCCCCGCGGCCCTCGGCCCCTTCCCCTTTGTCCTTCTCCTGCCTCCCTCCTCCCGGACCCCTGCATCTCCCGCCCGCCGTCCGTCCGTGTGTGTCTCGCCTGCTGCCCGGCTCCTTTCCCGCTGTCTGTCTGTCTGTCCGATTCGGCCCTCAGGATACCTCAACGACTACGCGGGGCCCGCCTCCGTCTACGATGGCGACACCGAGGCGGCCTTGCTTAAAGGGCCGTCCCCGGAGCCCATGTACGCGGCAGCGGTGCGCGGGGAGCTGGGCCCCGCGGCCGTGGGCTCGGCGCCGCCGCCCACCCCGCGCCCGGAGCTGGCCACAGCCGCTGGCGGTTACATCAACGGCGACGCGGCGGTCAGCGAGGGCTACGCGGCCGACGCCTTCTTCATCACCGACGGGCGCTCGCGCCGCAAGGCCGCCAACGCCAACGCCAACACCGCCGCCCCCGCAGCCCCCACGGCCTCGGGCCCCGACGGCGATGGTGGAGGCGGGGCTGTGGCGGGTGCGCGCTCGGTGGGGTCCAGCGGCCGCGGCAGCACACGCGCAGGGGCGGGCAGCGAGGCCCGTGCGGGGCCCGGGGCCGGCAGCGCCGGGGGCCGGCACGCCTGCGGAGAGTGCGGGAAAACGTACGCCACGTCGTCGAACCTGAGCCGCCACAAGCAGACGCACCGCAGCCTGGACAGTCAGCTGGCGCGGCGCTGCCCGACGTGCGGCAAGGTGTACGTGTCCATGCCGGCCATGGCCATGCACCTGCTCACGCACGACCTGCGCCACAAGTGCGGCGTGTGCGGCAAGGCCTTCTCCAGGCCCTGGCTGCTGCAGGGCCACATGCGGTCCCACACCGGCGAGAAGCCCTTCGGCTGCGCGCACTGCGGCAAGGCCTTCGCCGACCGCTCCAACCTGCGCGCGCACATGCAAACGCATTCAGCCTTCAAGCACTTCCAGTGCAAGCGCTGCAAGAAGAGCTTCGCGCTCAAGTCCTATCTTAACAAGCACTACGAGTCGGCCTGCTTCAAGGGCGGTGCCGGCGGCGGCGGCGGCCCCGGGGCCTCAGCGCCCGCCAGCGCGCAGCTCAGCCCGGTGCAGGCTTAAGGCGGCGGCGCCTCGGTCAGCGGGCTCGGCTCTCAGCAATAGGGGCCCCCAGGGAAGCTTCCGCCGGCTGGAGGGTGGAGGGGCTGGAGGGTGGGTCCCTCCTCGCAGCAATAGGGGTAGGGGGCCCGGCCCCGCCCCGCCCCGCCCGACAGGGGCCTTGCCGGCCTCTTCAAGCAATAGGGTCCCGAGGGGAGACCCACCCCGAGCTCCCTCCCTTCCCCTCCAGGGTGCCCCAGGCTTCTTCCCAGCAATAGGGTCGAGGAGACCCAGAACTGAACCTCATCTCCGAGTTAGGTTTCTGAAGACAGGGGTGGGGTGAGGTAGGGAGCGCCCCCTCCTCCCTCCTCTGCGCCCCTGGATCTTGTCGCAGAGACTCAGGTCTTCCCCACCCTTTCCCAAGCCTTCCAGGGCCAGGCCTGCGGCCTAGGTGGCCAGGGAGCCGGCCCCTCCCCAGCAGCAGGCCCGGAAGAGCAGGGGCGCGGCCTGCAGAGGTGTCCCTGCTCCTCGTTCTTCGCAGTGCCCCGGGGTTAGACGCGCTGGGGACCGGGAGGAGGACGACAGCGGCACCCGTTTCCCTCGGATTCCTTCTGGGGCCTCAGTCCGAGCCGCTATAACCCTAGCCTCGCATCCTCTGCCAAATCGAATTCTTCCAGCCCAGCTTCCCGGGCTCTGTCCTCCATAACGAATATAATGACGCATATCGAATCGCATGGACTTATCCGACCTCCTCAGAACCCCGCTCCCGCCCCACCCCGGGGCTCCCTCCCTCGTGCCCGGGCATTCCGCGCTGGAGGGCGGCTTCCTGGGGCCGGGCAGGCAGGCCTGGGCACGCGGCCCTCTACACCCCTCTCCGTATTCGCTTTGCGGGTAAAGCCCCCGGCGGGGGGGGGTGGGGTGGGGGTGGTGGCGGATGCGTTGGGTTTCTTTCTTTCTGTATTTGTACGTTTTATTTATGAACGGATTGCACTCGGGTCAGGGAAGGGGCGCTGAGGACCCACCCTTCCCACCGACGGCCGGGGCTTGGGATGTCCAGGATCACTTTCCCCGCCCCTGAACCCCGCTACCACCTGAGCCCCACCTCCAGGGAGCCTCAGGCCCGCCTCTCAGAGGCTGCCCCCCACCAGCCCCAGCCTGCCCCCCACTCTGTTGCCAACTTTCGCCGGTCTATGCCAAAGCCTCGGCGGTGATTCCGCCCCAAGGGCCCGCCCCATTGGCCGCCGCCTTTGTGACGTCACTGCATGCAGCCCCAACCCTCCTCCCGCCCCTCCCCGGGGCTGCCCGCTCCCCCTCTTAGTTAGTCCGATGCTGACTATAGAGCAATAATGCGCACTGCATGCGAAGCTGCCGCCGCCTCTAGAATTACTAAGAATCAGGTATCCCCCTGCCCGACCCACCCCATAAGCCCCTAGATCAGGGACGCTGCGCGGGGCCGGACGCGCAGACTTTCTTACCCCCGGACTCCCTACCCACCCGCCCCGACCCCCCCACGGCAGAGCCCGGCGGCATAACGGTTCCAGGGGCGCGGGGTGTGGGGATGGTTGCCCCCCAAACCATCTCCTTCAGCTGTCCATCACCCATTGACCGTCCATTGAGTTCCTACTACGTGCCAGGCCCGTTTCTGAGTTTCCCAGGGCCACGGCGACCCGTGCGGGGTGGGGTGCATATTCATGACAGGGGCACAACGCACTTGGGTGCGCCGGGGACAGCGCAGATGCAGACAGAGGCCGAATCCTTAGGTCCAAACCCGCGCCCCACCCTCTCCGCCCCGGTCCAGTGCCGGGCGCAGTCGGTCTCGCCTTTAACTTGGGCCTGGCTTTCTCAGTTGGGTGGCAAATACTTGGAACCCCAAGGCCGCCCATACCCTCCCCAGTACTTCCATGCATACCCTGGCTACCAGCTCTGCCCTTCTGGGCCAGGGCCCCAGGAAAAACGGGACGGTGCACGCTGGAGCTTATGACTTGGTAAGACCCATCCGCATGGGCACCAAGCCCCGCTGCTGCCCAGCTGCATCGGCAGGGGCGGCCCCGAGGGCCCAGCAGAGCAGGGCCCGCACCCCAGACCCCTCCATCCCTGCTCAGAACCCACACTGCTCCCGCGCCCGGGCCTGCCGGCCTGTGCCGAGCACACCGCATGCACGCGCGAGCGCGCACACACACAGGCACCTCCTCTGCCCTTCCCCCGACGCCTGTGCACCTACCTAAGGAGAAGGCCCAAGGGCCGTGGGCGGGCCAGGGCCTCCCGCTTCTCCCCACACCCCGCCGCCGTGGAAAGCCATGGGCCCCCTCCCGCCCCCATAACTAAGCAGCACAATAACCGACTTAGCGAATTCAGGTAGAAGGAACGTTAGGTAGCACCTATTTTGTACTGATTCTACAAGTAGGGCCCGAGATGCGGGGGCCCTCGGGTGGGGGCTGCGGCCACCGGCCCGCCCCGCCCCCACCTCCGCCTGCGCCCCGCCGCCTTGTACATACTCCCACCCGGAACAGGCCGGGATTTTTACTCGGGCCGCGCCCCTCTTCCGCCCCCGTTTGGGGCTGGGCCGGCCGGACAGACGGACGGACGGACAGACCTCCTTCCTAAGCACAATAGCACCAGCTCCCCGGAGCACCGCACCTCCACGAGGAGAATAAACGCCACTCTTGATAGAACTTGGAGTGTCGCGCTGATGTGTCCAGGGCTGGGCCCGCAGTGTGGGGGCGCTGGGGACGTCTGGGGGGCGTCGTGCCCTGTATCCTAGAGGGGCTCAGGCATGGGCGCAGCGCTGGGAGCCGCAGCCTGTTCCTGCAGGCTGGGCGCGCTTCGCTACCTTTCGCCAGGGTGAGCCCCTGTCCGCATTTTTTTTTTTTTTTTTTTTAAGATTTTATTTATTTTCAGAGGGAGGGGAAGGCAGGGAGGGAGAGAGACACATCCATGTGTGGTTGCCTTTCACCTGCCTCCAGCCACGGACCTGGCTGGAGACCTGGTTATGCGCCCTGGCTGGGAATCGAACCAGCCGCCTTTGGGTCCGCAGGCCGGCGCCCATGCGCTGGGCCACCCGCCAGGGCGCACCTCTGTCCTCTTCGACAAGAGGACTGTCTCCCGCCGCGGGCCCAGGCCGCTGCAGCGCCCCTTCTCCCGAGGGAAGGCACAGCGCGTCTCCCGGGCAGCGAACCCGGAGCCGGGGC
Organism: Noctilio leporinus; assembly: GCA_004026585.1. Classification (NCBI taxonomy): domain Eukaryota; kingdom Metazoa; phylum Chordata; class Mammalia; order Chiroptera; family Noctilionidae; genus Noctilio; species Noctilio leporinus. Next base: position 51,402 of record PVIW01004344.1, read on the forward strand.
CTCCCGCTCGAGGTGTTGCTGGAAGAGCCGGAGGAGGTGCCGCAGGGCCTGTGCCGGTGGCCCGAGACGCTCCGGATCCCGCGGGTCCCGCCGCCCCTGCAGAGCGGCCGCCGCCAGCGCGCGCGCCGCACTGGAGAAAACGGGGTGCACGGCGGCGGGAGGGCGGAGCTTTCCTGCAGCCCGACGTCCCAGCTTGGGGGCAGGTTCCCCGCGTCCGAAGCAGCCTCCACGGCTCCGGCTCCACCGCCGCGCTCGGCCTAGAGGGGATGGGGAGCGGCGGCGGGGCGGCCGGGGACGGGGCCCGGGGCTCAGACGGTTCCCACGGTGGCGGCCCCGCCCAGCCCGGCGTCGGGCGGCAGCAGGGAGCCTGGCCTGTCGCGGGTGCACCCGAGGGGCTGCCGCTTGGGGGGGCTTCCCCGCCGGGGTCCCCGCCCGCCCCGCCCGCCGCGATCCCCGCAGGCACCCGGGCTCCGCCCGCGCGCTCCCCCGTCCGCTCCGAAGGCCTCACCCCGCGGCCCCGGCGCTCACCTCTCCGAGCCTCCCGGGCCAGAGTCCCCTCCGCGGCCGGTCTGCGCGCCGGCGGGGCCGCGGGGCCGCACCTCCCCGGCGCTGCGGAAGGAAAAGGCCGGAGGCGCGCGGGGGTCGCGGCGCCAGGGTCCGGGCCGCCCCCGCGAGGGCGTCTCCGCCGTCTTCCCTGCGCCCCGGTCGCCCTGCGCCCGCGCCCCGGCTCCCCGCCCTGGTGGGACCGCCCCGCCGGCCCCGGGGACCCCGCAGGTTCGCGGACGGGGCGGCAGGCGGACCGGCTGCGAGTCGGGCGGCCGGCGGCCGCTCTCCTGCCGCTCCGTGGCCCGGCGCTCGGCGGACAACGCGGGCGGAGGGAGAGCGGGCGCCGGCGGCGGTCACTACAGTCGCGCTCGGGGACCAGCGCGCTGGGCGGTGGCGCCCGGCCTCGGCGGATCCAGCCCCGCGGCGGCGGGACGGTGCTGCGCGGCGCGTTCCCCAGCCACGCTCCGGTCCGCACCCCGCCCCGGTGCGCGTAGGGTGGCCACGGGACAGACCAGCGGCCAGGCCGGGCGCGCGGCTGCCACAAAGCCCGCGTGTCCGCGGAGGCGCCGAGGCCGGGGACAGCAGGGTCGCCCGCCGGCCACCGCCGCCACTGAGCCACGAACAGCGCCCCGCGACCACAACTCCCAGGGTGCCCCGCGCCAGGCGACCACGACTCCCAGAGTGCGCCGCGCCCGGAGACCACGACTCCCAGGGTGCGCCGCGCCCGGAGACCACGACTCCCAGGGTGCGCCACGCCCCGAGACCACGACTCCCAGCGTGCCCCGCGCGAGGACTACAAATGGGCGCGCGCCCGGCCGGCCGCCCGTTAGCGGCTCCGGAGCGAGGCGGGGCGAGCCGGGGGCGGACCCGGCGGGCGCGCGGGCTACGGCGGCCGGCAGGGGGCGGCGGCGGCTGTTGGCGTTGGGTCTGGCCGGAGGCGGGGCCGCGGGCAGCGGGCGCGGAGAGCCCGGCGGGCCAGGACGCGGCGGCAGTGCGCGGGCTGAACCATGGGCGACCGCGGGGGCGCGGGCGGCTCCCGGCGCCGCAGGACCGGGTCGCGGACCTCGGGTCAGGGCGGCGGCGGCCCCGCGGCGGCGGAAGAAGAGGTGCGGGACGTGGGCGCCGGCGGGGACGCGCCGGCCCCGGCCCAGGCCCGGGACAAGGACAAGGACCGCGACGCCGACGCGGGCAGCGGCCCCTGGAACCTGAGGTAACCGGGCCCGGGCTCCTCCGCTGGGACCCCGACCCGGGGCCCGCGCCCCCCGGGGTTGTCGGGCGCGGCCGCTGCGGCGCGGGCTCCGCTTCCGAGAGCCGGTGCGGGCTGCGCGCGGGCCGCTGTGCCGCTCGGCTCCGGCGGGGAAACTGAGGGTCGCGGGCCGCGCTGGGTCGCGGGCGGCGGGCGGAGGGCGGCTGTCCCCTCCTCGCCCCCGGGCTGCGCGGACCGAGCTGCGGGGCGCGGGTCCCTTCGCCCCTCGGGCTGTGGCTCCGGGAGCGGCCGGCGGCCGAGGGGCGACGCCGGGGAGGGGCCGCCGGAGCCCCGCAGCTCGGTCCAGCGGCCCCCGAGCGGGTGCGGTGCCGCCCCGCCCCGCCGCCCGGAGCCGAGATAGCGCCGCGCGGGGCGAAGGTCGGACGCGGGCTCAGCGGGCTGGTCCGGGGCTGGTCCGGGGCTGGTCCGGGGCGGCGGCGCTGTCGGCCTCCCGACCCGCCGTGCGGGCGGCAGCGCGGGGCGCCTCCAGCGTGCCCGGCCGGGGGGCGCCTCGGAGGGAGCGGGGCCGGCGCGCCCGGAGGCCGGGACTCTGCGCTCAGGCTGCCGCGCGCCCCCAAACAGGCGCCCGGGTGTCCCCCGCGGCCGCTCACCTTTGCCCGGCAGGCGGGTGGGGCGCCGGGCGTGGCCACGCGGCGGGGACGGGATCCCGGCACCTTCCCGAAGGTTTTGCTCTAAAGACGGAAATGGAGGGAGAAAATCGCTGCCGGGGAGCCGCCCGTCCGGGGACCCGACCTGTGGCCGCCGCCCGGCCCGCGGGCCGAGGGTCCCCCGCCCGCTGCACGCAGCCCCGCGAAGCCTGCGTCTCGGCGTGTTTCTGGGGTGTCCTCCGCCTCGCCCTGCCGGGCCGGCCCGAGATGTGCGGGTCCCGCCGGCCACCTTATGCCCACGGCCTGGCCCAGCGGCCGGTGGAAGCACCGGGCGGGCGGCGGCTCCGAGGGGCGCTGTGCTCTGCTCCCCGCTGCCCTGCGTGGCCGGGAACCGCACTCTGCGGCCCAGGCGCAGGTCACCGTGAGGGCTGCGCCTCTTCAGGCGGCTTTGAACATCGTGGAGCCTCAGTTTCCCTGGGAGCCGCCTCCCAGTGCTGACCGGAGGGCTTAGGGGGTGAGGGTGCGACAGGTTCCCGTGGCCCTGCCGGCCGGGGTCCTGGGGAGTCTGGTGGGGCTCCTGCTGGCGCCCAGGCTGGGCCGCCCGGCAGTGGCAGGGAGACGAGGCAGCTGACCCCACGGCCAGATCCTGCCTGTGCCCACCTGTCCGTCTGTCCACTGCTGCTGACCGCACTGTCGGGACCGGGCCTGGTGGGCATTGGTGGGCACTGGGCTTCCTCTCCTGAGTCAGGGCTCTGCCAGGGGGGACGTTGCCGCCTAGGGTTGAGGATGGTGGGGGAGGCTGAGCAGTCCTGTAACAACAGACACCCCTTCCCCACCTTCGTCTCCAAGACACCCCTTCCCCACCTTCGTCACAAATGCTTGGTTGCCCAAAGCGGGCAGGGGTCACAGGGTTGTGCAACAGCCCCGTGGTGTGCCCAGCGGGCGCCAGAGGAGGTGGCTTTGGGCCAGTTCCAATGAAAGCCAAGGGGCTTGAGCATGGGGTCAGGCTCGGAGACCATCCCCTGGGGGGTTGAGCCCGGGACTCCTGCCTGCTTTGTGGAAAGGCAGGTGCAGAGACTCAGGGAGCAGAGGACCGTGGGTGGAGATCACAGCCTCTCCGTGAGGCCCAGGAGAGACCTGGAAAGTGGCTGCCAGGAGGCCAGGCTCATGGTGGGAAAGGCAGGTGGCCGGGCAAGGCGCAGCCCTTGGTCTGGGGAGGCCACGGCCGAAGAAGGCTGAGCAGCATCGTGGCCTCTTGGCCCCTATTTCCCGTCTGAGCGCTGACCCAGCCATCACCAGGCTCGCCACGGAGGCAGGTCAGCCCCACGAAGGGCAGCAGTGCCCAGTTCCTCATCTGGGCACTTCTGGAGACACAGATGTGCCTGCAGGAGGGAGGGGAGGCCAGGCCTCACCTCTTACAAAACTGGAGACCTTGCTCAATGCTGAGCGGGGCTTCCTGCAGGCACTACAGGGATGAGGCCGGGCCCCTCCTCCACCTCTGCTAACCCTGAGGGTCAGGCTGGGACCTGAGGATCTGCTTCTGTGCCCCCCAGCCCCCGCCCTAGCACTGGGTGGAGCAGTCCTGCGTACTTTCGTGAGAGACCCCCGCACCTGGCCCTGCCGTCAGGTGCCGGCCCGCACGGGCTCCTTGCAGCCTCCGTGGCTTCTGGCTGAAGTGGGACAGGCTTTCACTTCTCCAGGCTGTTGGGAGCCGTAAGTGCATGAGGGCTGGCCCTTGGCCTGGGTCCTATGCCCCCAGAGCTGCGTGGGCCCAGCACGAGGAGGTGGTGGTTTGAGGTGGGATCCCTCACCTCCCTGGGTGGTGCGAGGAGCTGACTGAGCAAGGTGGATTTGCCTGCTGCCCCTGCCCTGTCCAGCACTGTTGGGTGGGACCACAGACCCCAGGGGTGCACCCTTCATGTGGGCCCATCGCCCCTCCGTAGCCAGTGACTGGTGCAAAGGCCTCTGGGTTGTGAGGCTGGGCTCCTGGTCTAGGGGGCTCCAGCCCATGGAGCTCTTCCCCAGTGTCCAGAGGGGCAGGCCCCTGGTGGTCCTGCCTGGTTCCTCTGAGACTGTAAATGGGGAGTGGGGAGTGGGGGCCATAGCTGTCGGGCTGCCAGGGCCTGACGTGCTCCTGGACCTTTTGGGGTGGGCCGCTTCTGGCCCTGCCTGAGGTTCTCACTGCCTCCTGCCCTGCCAGGTGCCACCGCCTGCAGGATTCTTTGTTCAGCTCGGACAGCGGCTTCAGCAACTACCGTGGCATCCTGAATTGGTGTGTGGTGATGCTGGTGAGTAGGCTGGTGGTTAAGTGGGGTTCCATGGAGTCTGGCCTCTCCTTGTGCACAGCTTGTGGGGCTGGGGTTTGAGTGGGTGGCCTTTGTGCTGGGAGCTGTGGCTGAAGGGCACTGAGAGGAAGAGACAGGGTAGGTGGCTGGCCCTGAGTGGGGGGCTGCTGGGGTGTGCACGGAGTCGCTGTGGGAACGGGGCTCTCCTGGCAGCATGTACGCGTGGTCTTTCTTGTGGCCCAAGAGGAACCTCCTCTGCTTCTGAGTGGCCCCTGTGGGTGTGGGTCCCCTGGCTGGCCCAGCTTGGGGCTGGCAGGGGTGAGCAGGTAGGTTCTGGGCTCAGTGCAGAAACCCAGGCTACAGCTCCGCAGGCCCCCCGCCTCTCCCCCTCAGCCAGGCTCGTAGGTGCCCCACTGGAAGGTGCCTCTGCCTCACCCTGTGGCCTGGCCGAGGCCCCTGCCTCTGGGGCCCAGCACCTGTTGCTGGTACCTTGTGGGGGTGGGACCAGCAGTCCTGGCCATGAAGCAGCAGGAGTCCAGGGCTCAAAGGGGCAACAGGCAGGGTGGGGCAGAGGACTAGGGCCTATCTGGGCCTGCTGCCACCACGCCAGGCTGATGTGGCCCCAGGCCTTCGACCCTCACCCCGACCTGACAGACACGCCTGCCTCTGAGTCAAAGGCCAGGGTTCTGAGGCTGCCTGTGTGGAAGAGACTCCGGGCACTCCCATGCGCTCCCTGCCTCTGGCCCCAGGAAGCTCCCTGGGGCACTGGGGGGGGCACACTGCCTGGTGGGTGAGAGGCTGGCTGGGCCAGCAGATAGCCTCGGGGGATGACGTGTTCTTGTCCCCTGGAGGTCGCTCCTGACCTGGGCTGGGCGCGGCAGCTGGGCAGCACTGTCTGTCCTGTGGCCCCTGGGCCTGCCTGGCCCTTGGGGCTGCCCCAGAGCCTCTCCCCTGCTTCTGGAGCCTCGGCCACCCCCGCCCGCAGATGGCAGATGTGCGCTGCGCTCAGGGCCGCTGCTGCGCCCTCCCCTCCCTCTCTTGCAGATCTTGAGCAATGCACGGTTGTTTTTGGAGAACCTCATCAAGTGAGTGTCTTCCCCAGGGCCCTGGCCCAACCCCTGAGGCCCAGCTGTACTCACAGCCAACTTAGGCTCCCCCATCACCTGCTCAGGCCGCCATCCCCCCAACCCCCAGGTACGGCATCCTGGTGGATCCTATCCAGGTGGTGTCTCTGTTCCTAAAGGACCCCTACAGCTGGCCTGCCCTGTGCCTGGTTATTGGTGAGCTGGGCACCAAGGAGGGCCTTGGGTGGGGACAGGGCTCACCCGGACCTGAACCCGCCCACCGTCTTCTGTCCTCAGTGGCCAATGTCTTTGCTGTGGCTGCCTTCCAGGTGGAGAAGCGCCTGGCAGTGGTAAGCAGTGCCCTCACGCCCTGGCCCTGGCCTCTGCTCCTCACCAGGCGTGGACTTGGGGCAGGGAGCTACCCACCCCAGACCTTAGGTTGTGTGTGGCTTTCCTGGGAGGGGCTGCACCCTAGGCCCGACAGCCTTTCAAGCCAGGAGACCCTTTGTCCAGGGAGTGGGCCCCTGACTGAGTACTGCTCCCCCACCCCAGGGTGCTCTGTCGGAGCAGGCAGGGCTGCTGCTGCACGTGGTCAACCTGGCCACCATTCTCTGCCTCCCAGCGGCCGTGGCCTTTCTGCTGGAGTCCATCACTCCAGGTGCCCCCCCATCCCACCCCTGTCCCAGCCTGTCTTGGGGGACCGCGGGAGAGACCCAGGCAGCCTTGGGCCACCCTGTGACCGTGGCTCTCCTGTGGGTGGTGTGGGAGGCTGCAGCCTGAGCCTGCCTCTCCTGCAGTGGGCTCCGTGCTGGCCTTGATAGTGTACACCATCCTCTTCCTCAAGCTGTTCTCCTACCGCGATGTCAACCTGTGGTGCCGGGAGCACAGGGCCAAGGCCAAGGCCAAGGCCGGTGAGGGGTGTTTGCCATGGGGTGGGGGTGGGACCTGGATGGCAGCAGGGCCTCATTTCCCCACCACTCTCGTCCCCTCGCTGGCTCCCAGCTGCTGCGGGTAAGAAGGCCAATGGCGGGGCGGCCCAGCACCCGGGCTCCGTGAGCTACCCAGACAACCTGACCTACCGAGGTGAGGAGCCTGCGGGCTGGCCCCACGGAGGGCGGGAGGAGGTGCGGGGTCAGCAGGTCAGGCCCTGGTGCCAGCCCAGCCCTCCCATTCCAGATCTGTACTACTTCCTCTTCGCCCCCACGCTGTGTTATGAGCTCAACTTCCCCCGCTCCCCCCGCATCCGAAAGCGCTTCCTGCTGCGGAGGCTCTTGGAAATGGTGAGGTTGGGGACCCTGAGGGGCTGGGGGCGGTGCCAGAGGCCGGCAAGCTCAGCCTGCTGCCCTCTGCTCCCTCCTGCAGCTGTTCTTCACCCAGCTCCAGGTGGGGCTGATCCAGCAGGTACGTGGGCAGGGGTGGGGTGGGCCGAGGGGGAATCCCTCGGTGCTCGGCGGGCCGGAGCTGACGCTGTGCCCTCCTTTGCAGTGGATGGTCCCCACCATCCAGAACTCCATGAAGCCCTTCAAGGTGAGGGTCAGGCTTCCCTGCGGCTGGAAGGGTGGGGGTGGCCCAGGGAGCCAGCTGAGCCTTGTCCCCACAGGACATGGACTACTCACGCATCATCGAGCGCCTCCTGAAGCTGGCGGTGAGCAGCCCCGGGGGTGGGAAGGGGGCGCACGAGGGGCGGGGCTTCTGGAACCTGACGCTGCCTCTCCCCCAGGTCCCCAACCACCTCATTTGGCTCATTTTCTTCTACTGGCTCTTCCACTCCTGCCTGAATGCGGTGGCTGAGCTCATGCAGTTTGGGGACCGAGAGTTCTACCGGGACTGGTGGTGGGTGACCATGGCGGGTGACCGTGGCGGGGCGGGGGCGGCTCATGGCTCCGCCTGATACCACTCTCCCACCCCCAGGAACTCCGAGTCTGTCACCTACTTCTGGCAGAACTGGAACATCCCTGTGCACAAGTGGTGCCTCAGGTGCGTGAGCATTGTGGGGGGCATTGGCTGGCTCCTGAGGGGTCCTGGTGCCAGCCCCCCGTCTCCTCCCCCCACAGGCACTTCTACAAGCCGATGCTCCGGCGTGGCTACAGCAAGTGGGTTGCCAGCACCGGGGTGTTCCTGGCCTCGGCCTTCTTCCATGAGGTCAGTGCTCTGCGGGCGTCCTGCCTCGGGCCGGGCCGGGGGCTGTGGCCTGGGGAGCAGGCTGACGCCCGCCCCTTCCACCCCCTCAGTACCTGGTGAGCATCCCTCTGCGCATGTTCCGCCTCTGGGCCTTCACTGGCATGATGGCGCAGGTGAGCACTCCGGGGCCACCTCCCCACCCTCCTGCCTGCACCTGGGGCAGCCAGCCCTGGGGTCACGGTAGTCACTGTGTACCCTTTGTCCCCAGATCCCGCTGGCCTGGGTTGTGAGCCGCTTCTTCCGTGGCAACTACGGCAACGCAGCCGTGTGGCTGTCGCTCATCATCGGGCAGCCGGTGGCCGTGCTCATGTACGTCCATGACTACTACGTGCTGCACCACGAGGCCCCGGCTGCTGGGGCCTGAGCCACCGCACCCACTCCGCACTGCAGCCTCACCCGTTCACTGCCTCCTCCTGGCCCTCAGGAGGCCTCTCTGCCCCTATGGGGCTGCCTCTTGCCCTCTCGGGAACGGGAGCCCTTGCACAGGTCAGCACCCCGAGAATCTGTGCTGATCCTGCCCAAGGGTCTAAGGGTATCAATAAAGTACTATCTCGAGTGACCTCCGTCTGCTGAGGGTGCTAGGCTGGTGGGAGACGGCAGCCCACAGCACGGGGTCCAACAGGACTGGGGTGGGGGCGGCTGCCCTGACGGCTCGGAGAAGGGCCCTTTGGGGTGTGCGCCGCTCCTGGGATGGGAGTCTGGGCCTCAGGGCTGCACTGGGGACAGGTCACCAGCTGGCTCACGGGACAGCGCCCTTGGTGGGGAGGGGTGCCCAGGCGGGCTGCACGCCACGCTGAGGGGCAACCCTCACTGCCTGAACAGCTCAGGTTAGGGCAGCCTTCGGTGCAGCCCCCACCCATGAGTCCCACGTCAGGTGGGGCTTAGATGTGGGTGCCTCCAGCCTTCCCAGGAGCGGGACCTTGGCTCGGGGCGGGAGGGCCAGGTTCCTGCACACGCTCTCCCACGCGGACAGGTGCTCCCTGACGTGGGTGCCGGGGCGCCTGCCAAGCGGCTCTCCTGACCCCAGGGCGGGGTCGTTTCTAAGGGGCAGCCCTCAGGATGCCTTAACCCCAGACCGTGCCACCGGCCACGAGGGTGGGTGGCAGCTGCAGGTCCCTGTTCCACCTGATCCTGCTGGGTCTGCTCTCGGGGTTGAAGAGCCTGAGGCTGCGTGAGGCCACGTGGCCCGGCCTGCAGCTGCTGCCTCGGGAGGGAGGTGCCCTCGCCTCCCCTGGGCGGTACCTCCTCACTCCCTCCCAGAGCATGAGCGTCAGGTTTGTGGTGCATCCCCCGCCCCTTGGCTGGCAGAGCCACGCTCCCCGTGAGACATGCAGGGCCCCCCGAGGGACCCTAGTGGGGAGACCTTGCAGGCCCACCCGGTCCTTCCACATTATGGCACAGGTGCGTCCCCTCACTGCACCCTGGGAGGAAACGGACACAGGAGACCATAGTGTAGAGCCTGTACTTTATAGATCTCTGCCTGTCTCGTCCGTCCGTCCGTCCGTCCATCCGTGTATATACCTGTGTATTTCTATAGAAGGGGAAGGAGCTCGTGTAAAACCCAAAATACAATTTGGCTGTGAACACCCACAGTGCTGCTCAGTCCAGTGTGGCTGACACCCCAAGCCAACTCGTGCCAACCGAGGCTGGCAGGCCCTCCTCCCGGGCCCTCTAGGAGACAGCGGGGTCCTTGGCTTTGGGGGTCTCGGAGCCCGTCAGCAGGGAGATGGTGGGGTCGTCTGCATAGTCGTCCCCCTCCGAGAAGTAGGGGCCCTCCCCCAGCTCGAAGAGCACCGGCAGGTCACCGCTCCCCACGTCCACAGGGCCCGGCTCCATCAGGAACAGGGGCTGCGCCGTGTAGTGCACCAGCTGCTTTCCTGGGGGTGAGGCTGGGTTAGGGTGCAGGCGGGAAGGGGGGGGCAGGAGGGCTGCTGGCCAAGCTTGCTCACCTGAGTTGGGACTACTGTCCTCGGCCACCAGAGGCTTGGGCGGCTCCTGAGGAGACAGGAGCTCCTGGATCTGCTGGAACAGGAGGGCAGTGAGGTTTCTGCTCGCGCCCCCTCTCCCCGCCCCGCCCCTCCCCCGCCCGCTCTACGCACGCTGGCCAGGCTGCTGTCCAGGTCGGGCAGATTCATGTCCGGCACCGAGGGGCTGAACAGCTGTAAGGGGTGAGGACAGTCAGGCAGGGACTGGGCAGGACGGAGGGGGGGGGAGGGGCCGGGGGCAACTCACATCCAGCAGGGCGGTGGTGTCCACGCTGAAGCCGTGGCTGGTCAGCATGGTCTGCAGGTTGTCCAGGTTGGAGTCCATGGTGTCCAAGTGCTCACTGAGCTCGGCCCTGGCCGGAGTGAGTGGGGCAGTTGAGGGCCTACCCTGGGCACCCCCACCCGGCCACCTTCCCCTGTAGCCATACCCCTTCCTGCTTGAGGCCAGAGGGACAGTGCGGGCGAGGACAGGGCCTGGGTGCCTGGCCACTGCAGGGAGAGGCGTGGGCCATCCTGTCCCGGCCAGGCCCTGTCACGCCCCTGGTAGCACTCAGGCTGGGCCAAGATGGTGGGGACAGGGCAGTTTAGTGCTCAGAAGAGAGGGGGCAGCTCCTCGGGAGTGACCAGTCAAGCCTTGCCTGTGCAGCGGGGAGGGGGATGGGCTGTGCGCCGTCTCCGCCCTGGTACGTGTGGGACCGATGCCCAGACACAGTGGCCATGATCACGCACGTGCTGGGCCTGGGCCGTCGGCACACCTGGGCCATTGGGCGAGTGGCCAAGCGGGTCCTGGAGATCTCCCATGGGGCCCCGCCCCGCCCTGGGAGAGCCAGTCTGCCCAGCAGCAGAAACCCCGGCCACGCTAGCAGCCGTGCCAGGCCGGGAGGCCTGTCCCTGGCAGTGACTTGGGGCACCGACTAGGGCCCCAGAGCCTGGGGGGCCACTCCTGCTGCAGAGGGCCCAGGATGCCCCATTGCCAGGCAGGGCCAAGTGGTCCACGGCTGGGGAGGGGCCCGAGCGTAGTGGGGACGGCGCTAACCCTGGCTGGAATCGGCCATGCAGAGAGGAGGAGGGGTAGGGGAAGAGGCGGGCGACCCCAGACATCTGTGGAGTGTGAGCCAAACTGCAAGATACAAAGAGAAGAGCCCCCATTGCAGGCAGGGGCTGGGTGGGTGCTGTACCCCCCGCCCCTGCATGTCCAGCCTCTGGGGCAGGGACCCTGCTGAACAGCAGAACCAGGGGACAGCTGGAGCCAGGGTGGCCCAGAAGCAGCTGCAATGAGCCACACACCCCTGGCTCCTGCAGTGACAAGGCTGTGGGGTATCCTGGCTGGTCCCCATATTCCCCTGTCCAGTCCCAGGTTCTGAGCTCACGACCAGGTCTGCAAACTCACCCCCAGTGACCCCCGTGCCCAGGCCCCCTGGACAGTCCTAGCCAGAGGCCAGGAGCACGCCCAGGGGGTGTGGAGGACAGCACTCACTTGTCCAGGCAGGCCACGCTGAGGCACTTCTCGGGGGACGCAGTGGGCGACGTGGAGGGGGGCCGGGCCCCCGTGTCTGAGAGGGGGGTGGCGGAGGCAGCTGGGGCAGGCTCGCTCTCCCTCAGAATGGAGTCGATGAGGGCAGCTGGGGACAGGGGGGTCTCCACGACGGAGGACAGGCGCCCAGGGCTCGCCTCCTCTACCTGGGGGCTCTGAGGAGGGCTGGGAGGCTCCTCCTTGACTCGCACCCTGGGGCTGCTGGACAGGGGCCTGTAGGGAGGGGCACACACATCAGGCAGGCCCCTCTGCGGCCCCAGCCCTCTTCTGACCTCTGGGGAGGTGACCGGGTCCCCACCCCTCATCTATGCTCCTGCTGGGGGAGGCCAGGGGGCTGCCGGGAGTCAGCTCGGTGATGTCGGAGATGATGGGTCCGGAGCTGGAAACGGCATCTGAGGAGTAGAGGCTGGAGCCGCTGTAGGCCGGGGAGGGAGCCTGCCATCAAAGGAGGGGACACTAGTGGCTGGGGCGGAGGCCGCGCCAGCCCCACCCAGCGGCCCAGTGCCTAGAGCTCACCGAGTAGGGCCCGGAGCCGGGGATGGGCTCCAGGGAGTACTGCCGGCCGTACTTGGGCAGGGGATGCGCTGCGCTGCTGTCATTCAGCATCAGGGGGCTGTGGAGAAGGGCGGGTTAGTGGTCTAAGCCCCACGGCACCCAGGGCCCAGTGCAGAGGGATGGCCACCCCCAGCGCCTCACATCTTTCTCTTCACCCCCAGGATCCGGTTGGACTGCACCAGAGAGATGAGGAACTGGATGAGCTGTGGGGGAACAGGCACGGTCAGCCCCGCCGAGCTCGGGGACCAGCAGGCACCTGGCTGGCCCACCGCGTACCTTGTTGACAACTTTCTGCTGCTGGGCGTGCTTCTGCCGCAGGCTGGCCACCTCCCGCCACAGGGCCTCATTCTCGCTGCAACAGACCAGGGTGCAGTTGGTGGGGCCAAGTTCCGGGAGCCCCCGGGCTGCAGGGGCTCGAGACACGACACCCCAACCCGGGCAAGTGCAGGGCTGCTGGCGACCGCGTCACACTGACTGTCCCCACTCTTCTCGCTCAGCTGCCCTTCAAGGAGGGGCGGGGGGGGGACGCGCAGAGGGCCAGCTGGGGGCTGAGGTCGGAGGCAGTCAGGGTGTGCCGGCTGCACGTCAGGATCTGGCTGAAACCCACTGGGGCCTCCTGGACAGCTGAGGTGCAGGCCCTTGAGGGCTGTCCCCAGCCTCCCATCTCAACCCACACTGAGCCTGAGGGCAGGAGGGGCGGCCAGAGGGACTCTGCAGGCTGCACCGTGGGGCGCTCAGGGCCAGGGGTGGGGACCCGAGCACATCCTCCCTACTAGGTGAGCAGGGTCGCCCTTCTGAGGGGCCAGACCCCCCCATCTTCTTGACGTGAAGTTGATCCTCTTGGCCTCACCTCGAGAGGTGCCTGTTTCCGGAAGGCCAAGCTCAGCTGGCCCCCCAAGTGAAGAGTCAGAGCCCAGCAGCCATGCCCATGAGGTGGGGCCCACAAGGCCGTCCTCTGAGCAGCTCTAAGGTCACCCTGAAGCCAGGGTACAGGACAGCCACCCTGGGTGGGGGTCCCTGAGATCCCCAGGACTTCAAGTCCACGGGAAGAAACCCAAGCTGGCATTCCTCGCTGGGGGGGAGAAAGGGCTGGTTATGTGGTCGGCAGACATGTGCCAGGGGCAGGGGCACCAGAAAGCACAGGTGCTTCTTGTCCCCAGCCTGGGATGGGGACACCTGTGCTGAGTGACGGCGGGGGGACACGGGAGCCTGTGGGGAGGGCGCGGAGGTCCGATGCGAGCAGCCCCAGGATGACCCGAGTCCAGTCATGCCTGTTGCTGCAGCCCCATCCCCTGGGGAAGCAGACGGGGAAGGGGGGGGGGGGCAACGGCACGTGGCGGGGTAGCCCCCAGGGCATGTGCCTGGGGAGCTGAAGGCCAAAGAGAACCTACTGCGCACCCTGCAGGAGGTGGGACTTACTGCTTCATGGCCAACAGCTTGGAGTCCATGCTCTCCTGCTTCCCCTTCATCAGCTGCACGTCGGTCAACAGCTTGGTGACACTGTCCTGGTGAATCTTTACGTCCTCGCTCTTCAGGGTGGACACCTGGGGGAGGGGCCAAGCGGCTGTGGCCTGGAGGTGGCCTATGCTGCAGCAGCTGGCGGGGTGCAGGATGAACAAGCAGGGGGGTCCCACAGGACACTGAGTGGATGGGGCTTCTTCCCCTCGCTGCCTGGAGGGAGGTCAGAGGTCTCGGGATGGGGAGGCTGGCTACTTACGCTGGTCACCTTCCTCTTGATGTTCTCAAGGAGGTGCTCCTGACCACGCAGGAAACACGGGTGCTGGAACTCAGTGTCGTCCCTCTCCGGCTTGACCAGGCCGCCCTGCTCAATGTGGACCACCTTCCGGAAGCCGTCTGCACAGAACGTGGGGAGGGCAGCTCTACCTCAGGGCCAGGGCGCAGAGCCCGGCCAGGCCCCACTGGTGGACAAAGGGAGGTTCACTGCTGCCTAGAGACCCCCACACGGCAGCCCCTCCCAAGAGATGGCCGCGTCGGACTGGAGCTTCAGGAGAGGCTCCCTCCTCGCCCACAGGCAGGGCCACCGTGCTGGTGCCCGCCCACCACGCACGCCGGACGGGGCACTCACACATGTTGAGCTGCCGCACAAAGCTGGCCATGTTGTTGTGCTTGAAGTACTTGGGCAGCACCTCTCGCGCGAACCGGCCTTGGTCGAAGACATGGAAGCTGCTCCCGCTCTGCCGGGAGACGTGCGGGTGTCACACGGCTGGTGAGGGGATGGGCCTCCAGCTACGCCCCCACCCTGCAGGGCTGGGCCCTGGGGCCACGGGGTCAGAGGGAGCTGAGGGAGCCCGGCCCACCCTGGCGACCCCAGTTTCCTCAGTGCCAAATTTACATTCAGGAAACATCTCAGCACTTCAGGCCATTCCTTAGGGGGTCCCACTTCAGCTTTCTTTAATCAGCAGATCTACCCTACAAGCAGCTGAGACTCCAAGTTAGGACAGTCAAGACATGGGGACCTAATTTTGGTTACTCTGGAGGAACACACAGTGCTCAGAAATGCAACTTCACTGTCTTCTGGCATCTGAAACGAGAATAGACTGTACGAACCCTGCATCACCCTCTTCATCCACTTCTTTTCAAGAGGGTGTCAGGAGGCCCTGTGAAGGTATTATGGACACTGTCGGGGAATGGGGTTAACTATACAAGGGGACCCCAGAAAACTGGATTTCATTTATAAAAAACTGTGCATTTATTCTCACACATTTAAAATCCAGTCGCTTTCCAAGCATTCTCCATTGGATGCAACACACCTACCCAGGCGTGTTCGCCACTGCTCACAACAGTTTTTGAACTGCTTGATTTTGAAGCCTTTAAATGCTGCTGCCATTTTTTTTGTTTTATCTCTTCCACAGCAGCAAAATGTTTCCCTTGAAGGATTGTTTTCATCAGGGGAAATAAACAAAAAAGTCGCTCCAGGTGAGATCCGGTGACTAGGGAGGGTGGGGCCCAGGGGTCATGCTGTTTTTGGTCTGTGTGATGCACAGGTGCCCTTGTAAATCACCCATCATGAAACCGGCAAATGTGTGAAGACATCAAAGAAATTCACTGCAGCCAAACACAGCCTCTCACTCCAGCTGGTGCGCCCATCGGATACGTTCCAAGGGTGCTCACATAACCACAAGGGGCCTGTCCCCCAGAAGATGATTCCGGCTTTTTTGGGTGCCCCCTCGTATGGGCAGGGGCAAGGCACAATGATTCCTGCAGCACTGCTCCAGGACTGGAGGACTACTCGTCAATAACTATTGACAGGAGCTCTATCCAGAAGGAATCCAGTTGTGCAATAGGAAAAAGAGACGTTTACTAAAGTAGATACACGAATCAAGAAACATGGTATATGAAGGACAGTGACACCTCAGTTCCCTTCAAACTGGGCACCTTGGGACCTCACACAGGTCTCGCAACCACTGTCAGCTGCCCCATCGTGTTTTTCTGAATCTCAACAACAGTCTGAAACCTCTGCCCTTTCTTTTCTTTCTTTCCTTTTTTTTTTTTCAAGTAATTTTATTCATTATTTTCAGAGAGAGGGGAAGGGAGAGAGGCAGAGAGGGAGAGAAACATCCATGTACGGTTGCCTTTCACCTGCCTCCAGCTACGGACCTGGCTGGAGACCTGGCTTGCAACTGGGGTACGTGACCTGGCTGGGGATCGAAGCAGCGACCTCCGGGTTCACAGACCAGCACCTATTCACTGTGCCACCAGCCAGGGCATCCCTTTCAAAGGTGATTTTAGTCTGGGGAAGAGCCGGAAATCACAGGGAGCTAAATCAAGGCTACAGTGGGGCTGAAACACATAAGTAATTTTAATGTTCATAATTTTGATGTTTTTCTTAAGTAAGTCCCTTTAACACTTCCTGTAATAATGGCTGGCTTGGTGATGATGAACTTTATTTTTTTTTTAAAGATTTTATTTCATCATTTTTAGAAAGAGGGGAAGGGAGAGAGGCAGAGAGGGAGAGAGACATCAACGTATGGTTGTGTTTCACCTGCCTCTGATGATGAACTTCTTTAGCTTTACTTTGTCTGGGAAGCATTTATCTGCCTTTCCATTCTAAATGGAAAGCTTTGCCGCATAGAGTCATCTTGGTTTTAGGTCCTTGCTTTTCATCACTTTGAATATTTCTTGCCAGGCCCTTCCTAACTGAAAAGTTTCTCTTGAGAAATTGGCTGACAGTCTTACAGGAACTCCTTTGTAGGTTACTCTCTTCATTTCTCTTGCTCTTTTAATATTCTCTATCTTTATCCATCGGCATTTTAAATATGATGTGTCTTGGTGTGGTCCTCTTAAAGTCTAGCTTGTTTGGGACTCTGTGCTTCCTGGACCTGTATGTCTATTTCCTTTGCTAATTTAAGTAAGTTCCCCTTCATCATTTTTTTCACATATGCTTTCTATTTTTTACTCTTCCTCTTTTCCTTCTGGCACCCCTATGCTTCGGATGTTGGCATGTTTAAAGTTGTCCCAGAGGTCCCTACACCTCTCATTTTTTTTCAGTTCTTGTTTCCTCATTCTGTACTGGTTGACTGTTTATTTCTTAATGTTCCAAATCGTTGCTTTGAACCCCAGTTTCCTTCCCTTCCCCATTGGATTGTCCTTTGTTTCACTTAGCACAGCCTTCACTTCTTTCCTTCTGTGTTTGCTGTACCCAAGCATGTCTGTCAAGTCTGGGAGCATCTTCATCACCAGTGTTCTGAACTCTGCGTCTGCAGGGTTGGCTATCTCTTCATTGCTCTGTTCTTCCACCGAAACCTTGATCTACTCCTGCCTTTGGGCCACACTTCTCTGCCTCCTCAGCTTGACAGCTTTCTGGGTTTGCTTCTGTCTTAGGTAGAGCTGTTGCACCTGTTATTTGTTAGGGGCAGATCTTCAGGTATTCATCAGTGTGGGAGGTGACCTGTTTCACCTGTTGTGGCATGGTATGTGGGGGAGGGATCTGAGGGGAACAACGCTGCCTGCTCAGCACCTGACCCTTTTCCACAAAACAAATGGCCTCTGCTGAGAGATGGGCAGTTTCCTCTGCAGCTCCAACCCCAATGGTTTTCACAGACAGAAACAATATGACTTTATTCTCCCGCTCACCCCCAACCATGCTGGAACCATGAGCTTCTCAGTATGGACTAGGGCTGGGATGGTTCCCCAGTTTTTTTTATTTTTAAAGATTTTATTTATTATTTTGAGAGAAAGGGGAAGGGAGAAAGGCAGAGATGGAGAGAGACATCAATGTATGGTTGCCTTTCACCTGCCTCCAGCTGGGGACCTGGCTGGGGACCTGGCTTGCAACCTGGTTATGTGCCCTGACTTGGAATCGAACCAGCAACCTCTGGGTTCGCAGGCCAGCGCCTTACCCACTGAGCCACCAGCCAGGGCCAGGGCCAGTTCCTCAGGTTTTATTCCTGACTTTTGTAATGTGCAGCTGCACCTTCTGCTGACCAGTCCCAGCCACGGTCTCCACTGGTGCGGCCACTCCTGCTGCCACACCTCCAGCTCTCCACCTCTGCTCCGCCCTCCTGTCTGGATGAGTATTTCATTTTTATTTCTTTTTTGGACTTCCCTTCGATTCAATTTTATGGAGCTTTTGTTCTTAGTTTTGAGGTAGATGTGTTCCTTGGTTTTGAAGGGAGATGCAGTGCATCTACCTACACCCCATCTTGGCTGGAAGTCTCAGTCATTTTGAATGTGATGGCCACACTGTACACTCACTCAATGCGTCTCCCGCCCCCTGTGACTAGTACAGTGAAGCCATTGTTCACACATGTGCATTCCTGTCCTCTTTCCTTGTCTTCCAGGCTACACTGATATTGCGCTAACCATTCTTGTTATATTTAACAATGGCTGGGCATTTTCCGGACAGCTCTCATCCATGTGGACACTGAAGCAAAAACATATAGATGTGGAGGAAGACTTAAAATTTTTTCCTCCAAGGAAGCAATAAGAAAACGGGCAAAAAAATGTTATAGCCAACTTTTGTATACCTCTGGAAGATTAAACAAGGGCTCTGGCTGGTGTGGCTCAGTGGGTTGAGTGACAGCCTATGAACTGAAAGGTCGGTGGTTCAATTCCCGGCCAGAGCACATGCCTGGGCAGTGGGCTTAGTCCCTGGTCCAGGCTTGTACGATCCCCGATTGGGGCATGTATGAGAAGCACTGGTTTCTCTCTCTTTCTCGAGGGAAGGAAGGAGGGAAATAAAGAAAGAAGTTCCACTTTGGGGATGGCTGCAGGAACAGACCCACTGAACCACCTCCAAGTGGAGCAAGCTTACAGTATTGAATGAAATGTCCCACAGGCAGATAATAGAAGTAGAAACGTTTAAGAAAATCTACTAAAACTCTGTAGGAACAGGGAATCTGTAGCACTTGAGCCACAACCCACTCCCCCTGTCACACTGGTTGCTGTGACCCCCTCAACACTTGGAGATTGCAGCCAGGAGCGGGGGGACGCCTCTCAGCTCCATCTCCCATCAAGGCTGCCGAGAGGGCCGGTCACAGCCCAGCTTTCACTTGAGGCCACTTCAGGGTGAAGAGGTGAAATGCCTGGAGATGGCGACCAAGAGACTGGGCCCCCCTCTCCATTCTGCCCCCACCCACAGAAGGGAGGCTCTCTCGCAGGCACGGCAGGCTAAGGAGACTGGGCTCCCCTCTCCCTCACCCAGCTAACACGCAGGACAGAGCACCATGCTGGACACAACGAAGAGATTTCCAGGGTTAGAATAAACCTCAAAGACGAACCTCAAAAACAGCCACTGCTCAAATTCGACTGGATCAGACTGCTGAAAAAGGTCTGCTCTGGGCACTGAGAGCGCCACAGGATCAAATGGCATCAATTACAGTCTAAAGGTCCAGCGTGAGGCTGTAAGCTACCAGAGGTCAGGAAAGAGGAAGCAACCTCACTAGAATAGCCCAGCCCAGGCACAGAACAAGAGAGGAAAACAACAGAAACACGGGGGCTCAGGGGTGGGAGAACAGAGATCATCTAGGAATATACCCAAAATGTAGTTCTCTTTTTTCCTTTCTTTCTTAACATTTTTTAGCACAAGAGAGAAACATCGATTTCTTTGTTGCTCTACTCATTGTTGTATTCATGGGTTGATTCTTGCCCGTGCCCTGACTGGGGAGGGAACCCACAACTTTGGCGTATTGAGACAACATGAGTTTTCTTTTTTTTAAATTGTATTCATGATTTTTAGAGAGAGGGGAACAGCGAGAGGCAGAGAGGCAGAGAGACATTAATGTACGATTGCCTTTCACCTGCCTCCAGCTATGGACCTGGCTGAAGACCTGGTTATGTGCCCTGGCTGGGGAACTGAACCAGCGACCTTTGGGTCTGCCTTAACCACGGTGCCACCAGCCAGGGCTAAAATGCGTTTTTCAATACAATTACAAGGCATGTAAAGAAACAGTAAGTATGACAGTAAGTGAAAATTCTTGCATTTCAAAGAAGCCATGACCAATACGTGTAAGGACATAAAGTCGTGGAGGAAGATGACACGATGATCTCGTCGGACAGTAACAATAAAGGTCTGGGTTGTGCAGGGTAACTACATGGAAACTGCAGCTGAAAGGACAATGGGCCAATCGAAAGCTTCCCACAAAGATAAACTGCAGAACAAAGACTCAGCCAGTGACAGAGAGAGGTGAGCCCCTCACTCCACACGGTGAGGGGAAAGAGCATGTATGGAAACAAATATTCCAAGAAATAAATCCATAAACATGGCATGTCTCTCCATTTATTTAGGTCACCTCCGCTTTCCTTCACAGATGTTCTTATAGTTTTATACTTTTAGCACCAATCCTTGCTTGTTAGATTTATGTTTAAGTACTTTTTTGAACAGTTGTAAATGGTATTAAAAAAACAAACAAACAAAAAAACGACTTCCACCCTGGCTGGTGGCACAGTGGATAAGGCTCCGGCCTGGGAACCCAAAGGTCGCTGGTTCCATTCCCAGTCAGGGCACATAACCAGGTCTCCAGCCAGATCCCCAGCTGGAGGCAGGTGAAAGGCAACAACCACACATGGATGTCTCTCTCCCTCCCCTTCTCTCTAAAAATAATAAAATCTTTTAAAAAAAACAAAAAAATTCCTATTGTTCATTGCTAGTATGCAGAAATATAAGCAAAATTCATTTTAAGTTCTAGTATTTTATAGATTCCTTCATTTTTTAAGAAGTTGTACGTCTGAATTTATTTTATTATTTTTTAAATTTTATTATTTTCAGAGAGAGGGGAAGGGAGAGAGGCAGAGAGGGATCAATGTATGGTTGCCTTTCACCTGCCCCCAGCTACAGACCTGGCTGGAGACCTGGCTTGCAACCTGGTTATGTGCCCTGGCTGGGAATCGAACCAGCGACCTTTGGGTTTGTAGGCCAGCACCTTATCCACTGAACCACCAGCCAGGGCTTGAATTTTTTATTTTTAAAGGATTTTCTACGTAGACATTTATGCTGTCTGCGAATCAAGAGTTTTGGGTTATGTATACCTTTAACATAATAATATACCTTTAATATAATGACACACAAACACATTTCAAGTATTCGGAAGGCACTGGATAGGACTTGCGGTGCAACGCTGAGAGAAGTGAAGTGAAGGTAGATCCTGAACGTGTACTGACTTCAGGGGAGGGCATGCAGTCTGTCACCACTGAGGGCGACACTGGGTGCGGTGTTCTTAGCCTCTGTATCAAGTTGAGGAAGTTCCCTGCTATTCCTAGCCTCCAAGAGTTTTTTTTCCTTCTCTTTTTAGTATTATGGGTGTCAGCTTTTGTCAAATGTTTTTCTGCATCAAATAATAATAATCATGCACTTTATTCTCTCGAACTTTTAAGTTGAATAATACATTTTTGAATCATCCTTGCATTCCTGGCATAAGTCCTATTAATGTGACATTATTCTTGACTTACTGGTCTTTTCTAGAAGGTCCTGTGAAAGATATTGGTCTTAGTTTTCTTGGATTGTCTTTGTTTGACTTTGATATCAGAGTAATGCTTGCCTCATGAGTTGCTGAGTCCCTTCCTCTGTTTTTCTGAAAAAGAATGTGTATGATTAGTGTTATTTCTTCTTCAGATGTTTGTCTATACAACTATTTGGGCTTGGAGATTTCTTTTTAGAAAGATTTATAGCTAGGAATTCAATTTCTTTAACAGATTCCGGACCATTAAGGTTATGTTTCACTTTGGGTAAGTTTGATCAGTTTGTGGTTTTCAAGGAATTGGTCCACTTTATTTACGTTGCCAAAAAGTTGTTCACAGTGTTCCCTTATTATTCTGTCTGTGGGGTCTATAGTGATATGTCCTTTTTTCTGTTCCAGATTTTGCTCATTTTTGTCTTCTCTTTTTTTTGTCAGTTATGCTACAAGTTGCTAATTTTCAGCTTTCTAAAGAATAAGCGTTTCAATTTTTATTGTGTTTCGCTATCTTCAATTTCAGCAATTTCTTCTGTTGTGTTTATTATTTCCCTCCTACCTGCATTGGATTTACTCTGCTCTTCTTTTTTTCTACTTAGGGTGGAAAGCTCAGAAATCATTCTTATTTCCTACGAGTCACTTTCCCTCCGAGCACTGCTTTAGGAGAACTGCTGGGAAGGTCTACGGCAAGGGAGTGAGATCCTCTCAGACAGAAGATGAGGGAAGAGCCATGGTTCCTTCAGGGGCGTCAACCTGTCCCCTAGCCTTGGTGGAGGTGCTCCCCAGGTGGCATCCATCACCCATGCACGTGACTTAAAACCACACCCAGTCTTGTTTCCACTTCTGTGGACTGGGCGCTTCTATATAGCTGGCCATCTGGGACTCCCCCCGTATTTCTAAAAAGGAACACATAATATACAGCACATTTACCATGTTAATCAAGTGCAATTATTCATCAACACAGGCAAGGAATAGAATCATTTCCACCATCACCCCCAAATTACACTTATGCCCTTTTGCAGCCAACTTCTTCCTTCACCTCCAGGCAACCACTGATCAGACTTGTGTTCCCATGGCATTAAGTTGCCGCGAATGCCATGTGGACAGAATCACAGGGCACGCAGCCCTGTGTCTGGCACCTTTCACTCAGCCTGCTGCGTCGGGGAGGAGGCCTGTGTTGCAAGGCTCGGCCGCCTGCTCATCTCAGTATTGCATGACAAACTGCAGGTGTGTCCAGGTGTTTTCCTTCTAGAAGGATGTTTCCATTTTAGTTCTTGTGGGTCTAGCTCGGTTCCATTATTTATACATTCGTAGTTATACCAACATCACTCAGCACTGGTTTTTATAGCTTTATAGTTAAGTCTTAAACTCAGATGGTGCGAGTTTCCTAACTTTTCTCCCCTTTGGAAAAAAAAAAGCTTGGCTCCTTTGTAGTTAGCATTTTCACGTCAACTCCAGGATCAGCTTTTCAGGAGCGGCACAGATTTCAAGGGACTGGGCAAAGTCTACTTTCATCTTAGCAATACCGAGCCTCTGGCATTTCTCTCCACTTATCTTCGTCTTCTTCGGTTTTCTTCTGCAGCGTTTTGCAGTGGACACCCCCGCCCAACTGAGTCCTCCCTGTAGGAGGCCACCCACCTATGCTGCCTCCTCCCACCATGGGCTGGATTGCACCCAGCAGATGTGACTGACGCACCCCAGAACACGCTGCAGAGCCCTCTGTACTCGGGCTACTTGCTCCAAGCGGACCTGCTGCCAACAGCCCAAAGGAAAGGCCCACATGGCGAGGAACTGGACCCTCTTGCCAAAAACCGGTTGCACTGAACTTGGGAACAGGTCTCTTTCCCCTGCTGGGTCTTGAGACGATCACAATCTCATGAGATTTTGAGCCCGAATCAGTCGGTGAACTCTCAGAAACTGAGATAACCCAATGTGTTCTCGTTATTTCGAGCAGTTATTCTTGGAGGTCATTGCTCACACAGCAACACACAACTAGTTTGTGCGTGTAGTTTTTCTTTTTAGAGGGGAAGGGAGGGAGAAAGAATGGGAGAAACATCGACATGACACAGAAACATCAACTGGTTGTCTCTTGTACGCACCCAGACAGGGGACTGAATCCATAATCCAGGCACCTGCCTTGACTGGGAATCGAACTGGCGACCTTTCGCTTTGTGGGATGACATCCACCCAACTAAACCACACTGTTTAGGGAAGTTTTTTTTAATACTATGGTAAGATTTCCATTTCAATAGCTCGTTACTAGTACTTAGAAATACAGGGCAGGATAAAAGTAGGTTTACAGTTGTCTGTATGACATACAATTAACAAATAATAATACAAGAATAAACTCAGCTATGCATACTCACAACTGTAAACCTATTTGTGCCCTACCCTAACTTTGTACCTTCACCTTGAATCCTGTGACTTCACTAAAGTCATTTATCGTTTTTTTTTTTTTTTTTTAAAGATTTTATTTCATTATTTTCAGAAAGAGGGGAAGGGAGAGAGGCAGAGAGGGAGAGAGACATCAATGTATGGTTGCATTTCACCTGCTTTCAGCCACAGACCTGACTGGAGACCTGGTTTGCAACCTGGTTATGTGCCCTGGCTGGGGAATCGAACCTGCGACCTTTGGGTTCGCAGGCCAGCGCCTTATCCACTGTGCTACCAGCCAGGGCTATCGGTTTTAATAAATTTTTTTTTTGTAGCTTTTTGGGGATTTTCTAAGTAAATGACAACATTTCTTTCTTTAGTCTTATTTCTCCCTTTCCAACTTTTATGTCTTTCATTTATTTACTCACCATATTGCTTGGCCAGAATGTCCAATACATGACTAAAGAGGAGCACTACACCTGGTACCCAGAGGGCTCAACCTCCCGCAGCTGCACGGAATGAGTTAACAAGGGCAGCTGTGCTACCTGCCAGGTGCTGGGTGGTCATGGTCACTGAAGCCCTGCCTCTGGGAGGCACCTGGAGCCTCCAGCCCTGCAGCACACTTCACATTCTGCTCCTGGGGTGCTCATTCAGCATTTCGGGTTCACTGCCAGATCCCAAAGGGTGTGGCCCACAGGACCTGCTGGATCCTGCCAGCTGCTGAGAATGGGCTCGGCAGGCTTGTGCGCCTCAACCTGCTGAACTAGGGGGATGGGGCAGGCCTGCCAGCTGTGAGAACTCTGAAAATGACCCATGGCCAGCTGGGTGCTCAGGTGCGATGAGACCAGTTCTTCAAGTGGTCTCTGGGCAGCTGGGGACCTAGCCGCAGAAACTGCTCCAAGCCCTCAGACCAGAGACCCAGCCTCTCCAGTGGCCCTGGCCTTGGGGAATCTCCAGTCTCTAGGGCTCTGGGATTTCCCCCAGTGACACACAACTGTTAGGATCATTCCTGCTCCCAAAGAGCAGAGACCTACACCGACTAGTTTAGGACTAGTGCGAGGCCTGAGACACACCAGGGGCCAGAATTAAAGCAGAGCCTTCAAGTGCAGGTGGACCTAAAAAGAAGTGTCCCTTAAATTGTCCCTGAGCGCCTCCTAGCTAAAGGCCTGGACTCAGAGGGGAGGGGAACAGCACACACTGCAGTCAGGAGAATGGCCACCCACCCCCAAGCCAGGCGCCTATCATCAAGTCCCCTCCCCAGGGTGAGCTGCAGTGTCCTGCAGGACCTACCCAGAACAGCCTCTTCAACTGGGGTGCCACGGCAAGTGCAGCTGTAGTTGGCAAGGATTTGGGGCAGTGACCTGTTGGCTTGTCCTTCATGCTGGGCGGAGCAAGAACCACCAGTCCAGACTTAGCCCCACTGGCTAGAGTCCTGGCCAGCACACCCCCAACCTGAGCCTGTCATTCAGCCTTGAGAGTCAGCCTTTGACTTCCCCTTATCTTCAGCATCCCTCGGCAAATCAGCAAGAAAACTGCCAGCACAAAGGGGAAGGCAGCCTCACTCTGGGCCATAAGCCTGCACAAGACCCTGTGTGAACTTTTTTGACAGAGGCTGCAGAGCTTCCATGGGCATCCTGGAGGCCACCAGCACAGGACCATCTCTTGTCTCCCGCACAGCAGCTCCATGGCCGGCCCCTGTCCAACCCAGAAAAGGGCTTCTGTCCTTGAGCCGGTGCTTGTTTCTGTATCATTGTTGGTACCAACCCCCCCGACCCCACCCCACCCCACCCCAATGCTCTGCCAAGCTGTGAACAGACCAGGTTGGGTCAAACCCTCAAGGTCTGGACAGCTCTTCATCCCTGATGAAGAATTTGCCAATAGGGCTCACACTGCGAATGAAGGCTGTCACAGGCCTCCTTGGAGTTGACTTTCCTGCCCAAAGGCTTCTGCCCAGAACACAGACTGCGGTGTCTTGGCATTGTGCAGGTAGTGCTCCACCCACATGCCCCACAATCTTTAGGCAGAAATAGCGAGCACATTAAGGGACAGGGCAACTATTGAAGCTCGGAATATCCCAGAGGAACCTGCCACTCCTCCTGGAACTGGGTAGAATGTTCCCTGAGAGGTTAGGCAAAGGAAAGGGAGATGAGGCAGAATAAAGGAAGACAGAAACGTGGGATCATTTCCTTTGGAGAGGACACTACGAGGTCTCCAACAAGGGGGCGGTGGTAACTCAACAGCACCCAGACCCACTTTCCTCTTGGTTGCTGCCAAATAAGAAACAGGCACCGAGGAAAGGAGGACACCCGCAGAGACCAACAGAAAGCGTCTCCAGCAGGAGTGCGGCAGCATTTCTACCCTCTTCATTCTCTGACCCTCATCGGCAGAGCAGAGCTTCAGCAGGCAGTCAACCTAAGGCTGGGAGAACCTGGCCTCCTGCTCAGGGATCCCTTCCGTCCCACTTTCCGCTTTCCTTCCTTCCTAGCGGCTTACAAGTAAGAAAGAGGAGCACCAAGCGGAGTCTGGGAAACCGCGCCCTGCCCGCCTGCGCACATGTCTTGGCCCTCAGGAGGTGGGACCTGTTTGGAGGCGCCTGGAGTCTCTGCACCACCCAGACGGCCCTTCCAGAGGCCACACATTTGCTGGCCCTGGGCCTCCTTCCGCTGGGCCTTGCCCCGGACCCGACGTCGCAGCCGAATGTATGTGAAGAACAGGTTTTCCTCTGCAACTGCAGGCACAGCCTCTGATTTGCCTCTGCAGACCGAGCTGCACGGTCGGTCAGGGTCAGCCCCTGTAAACAAGACAGCTGCCAGGCAACGGGCCGGCCCGGGCATAGAGACGGCCCGGGAGGGGCGAGGAGCGAAGCTGCCCTGGGAAAGCCAACTGCGGTGTCTGGCCGAGGGGCTGAGACCAGCCTGAACTTCAGGACGTTTTACTTTCCGTTTGCACACCCCTTTCCTTTTTGCACTAGATTCATTCAACGCCCTGGGACTCGTGCGCCAAGTTCTGACTTTTCCCGCATAGCTGCTGCTCACGCAACTGGTACCTCATTTGGGAAGGGAGGGAAGGACGCCCCGACGGTGTCCCCCGGCGAAAGTGGACAGACGCGCCTCCGCCGCTGCCCAACAGCGAGCAGAAGCCCGGGGAAGAGAGGGCCCAGCTCGCTCCCCGCGCCAGGAACACCGGCGCGGCCCGCGGCCAGCACGGAGCAGGGCCCGCCCGCTCGTCCCCCCGGGCCCCGCCCCCACTCCCGGAGGCCCGAGCGGGGCCTGCACTGTCGGGCCCCGGGCGCGACCCTCCTCACCGGGCTCCAGCAGATCAGCGCGTCGGTGTCCGGGTCGCTCACGAGGGTCCACAGCTTGGTCAGGAAGGCCGGCACGTTGCTGGGCCCCGCCGCGCCCTGGCCCGCGGGCAGATCCATGCCGGGTAAGGCGGGAGGGGGCGGAAATAGCGACCACAAGGAGAGGCCCGGGCCGGGCTAGCGCAGCCGCCGCGTCTGTAGGGCGGGCCGCGCCGCCGCCGCCCGTTGCGCACACGGAACCCCGGGGCCCAGCATGGCCGCCGCCATTTTGCGACGGGCGCGCTCACGCCGGCACCGCCCTTCTGCGTCCGGGCGGCGCGCGCACGCTGGCCCCGTCGGGGGTCTCCGGCGCCAGGCTCCGCCCCGGACGCTGCGCGCCTGCGCACACCGCCTTCTCCGCTCCCCACCAATCAGACCGCGCGGGGCGGGCCAGCCGCGCCTTCTGACCCCGCGGGCCCCGCCCTCGGGCCCACGCGACCCAGTCGCTGCCGGAAGTGGCGGAGTGGGTCGCGGCGCGCCGGGAGCATGGCCGGTGCCAGGGGCGCGGCGGCGGCGGCGGGAGCGCGGCCCGGGAAGCGGCCGCAGGAGGAAGAGGAGACGGGGCCGAAGGAGGTGACAGCGGGCTGCGCGCGACTGGAGCGGGCGGCGCCGGGGGCCGCGGCGCCGGGCGCACGTGGTGGCCGAAGGCGTGGGGCCGAGCTGGGTGCGGGCTGGCGGCCCAGCGTGCGGTGGGCCTGTCGCCTGTCCTCTGCTGGAGTCGGCCCCGGGGTGCTGGGCTGAGGCCCCGTAGCGCGGGGCGGCGGGAGGGCGAGGGAGGTGTGAGCGCAGAGAAGCGGGCGCGGGAGCTGGTCTTCTGGCCTCCGTCCAGCTCCAGCCCTCGGACGGTGCCGCCGCCGCACAGCAGACGTCGGCTTACGGCCGCAGGACGCGCGCACACGCTGTCAGTGCTCGAGCACCGCCCGTGCGTTCGGCACGTCGCGAAGAGGAGAGGCTGTGAGAGTAAGAGCGCGTCGCTCCCGCGGTTTTAACTGGACTCACCGCCGCGGATGCCGTCCAGCCGCGTCGCAGCTCAGCTGGCGGGGTTGTCATTGAATCCGCGTCAGACCCGGCTGGGGCGGTGGAGCCTCTAAGCCGACTCCGCATAGCTGGGTTGCTAGGCTGCCCTTCGCGACACGTCCTGTGGCCGCCCCTCTGTGGCGGGCAGCCCTGGGCACTGGGCTAGGTGGCTGGCACCACTTGGCTCTGCGAGTTCTTGTTCCACATCAAAAGGCGTCGGCAGGGCCCACTCACTGTGCATCGTGTCCTGTAGAGTCAGGAGTGAGAGGTGTCTGCTCAGAAGAAGCTCTAGTCCTGTCCTACCAGGGGTTGAATGGGTAACCTTGTTTTTGTTTTCTTTACTGGCTTGATTATTTTTAGAGAGAGGGAGAGAGACATCCATGTAGGGTTGCCTTTCACCTGCCTCCAGCTGGGGACCTGGCTGGAGACCTGGCTTGCAACCTCGTTTTGTACCCTGGCTGGGGAATTGAACCAGTGACTTTTGGGTTTGCAGGCTGGCACCTTAACCATTGTGCCACCAGCCAGGGCTGGTAATCTTGTTTTTAAGCCAATCTTCATTTTTATCACTTTTCAGCCAAAATTTGCACCCTCTGTTCGCCCCAAGTTGGTTAGGTAGGAGGTAGGGAGGCTGTTCAGGTTGGAAAAGGCCCTGTGGGGTTCTGGTTCTCTGCTGGCCCCACCCTGTGCCTCACTGCCCTCCAAGCTCTGGGGCATCTAGTGACAGGGTGGGTATGGAAGGTGGAGAGCTGATGAGAGCTGGGCTCTAAGAAGGGCACACATCCTTCAAAGTCCTTTCCTTGTGAGATGCTGGGACTTAAAACGGCTGTCCAAAGGCAGGCGGTTATGCAGCTGTTGGACGTGAACAATGAGGAAGGCCTGAGCGGGTGGCCGGTTGTGTTTGTGGTGGAGGTGGAGGCTCATGACCTGTGGCCTTGGAGGCTGGCCTCACAGAGCTGTGGGTCAGTGCACAGCCTCATGGGCAGCTGTGGGGTCAGCGGGCGGCATTAACACTGTGTTTCTTGCAGCCCTCTCTTCTCTGGGCCCCTGCTCCTGGTCTTGAGGGTGGCAGCGACTTTGGCCTTTCTGACAGCGAAGAGAGTGTATTCTCAGGCCTGGAAGATTCTGGCAGTGACAGCAGTGAGGAATCTACGGAGGAACAGGATGGGGCCAGTGGTGGTGAGGGCCTTGGCACGAAAGAGAAGACCACTGGGCAGCAGGTGAGTGACTGAGAGAAGCCCCTAAGTGGGCTTCAATTGTCTCAACAAATGCAGCCAGGAAAGAAAACACCTGCCAGGCCTTTGGCTCTCTAGGGTATAGTGGTGGCCCCACACTGCTTTCTCAAGTTCCCTTAGGTATCCTCAGGCCTTTGTCCTTTCTCCAGTACCCTTGGGGCACATCCAGAACTACCTGGAACATGTGTTTCAAGGTGGAGTGCTCTCCTGGGGACTCAGCCTGTGTGACTAGGCTCAATCATAGGCTGGGTTTCTTAGGGTCAAATCCTTAGGTAGGGGTTTATGGGCAAGCGACTGTCCAGGGATGCATGAGGGAGACGGGTCACCCCACCTGACCCCAGGGTCCCCTGTTCTATGATATGGGGAAGGGTGCACCCCACTCTTCTCCAAGTTAGGAGAGAAAAGCCTAATTCAACTGAAGTGCAAAATTTGTTAGAATATTCTAGAACATGTGTATAACTATTTGTATTAGCCCTGTGTTCTAAAAGTTAAGACCTACGGGGTCTGCTCCCATTATGCTAATCAGAAGGCATTCTGGTTTTTTCTGTGTCCTTAGGAGGAAAAAACTTAAAATCAGACTCAACCTTTCCCAGCTCAAGCCTTCGCCACGGTGCTGGGTGCACAGAGGGTCTGGTGCCTGAACTCTGTTGACCCTGATCAACAGGGTTACAGCAACTGTTCTTCCTTCTCTTTTTAATTTTTTTATTCTTTTTTATTATTACTATTTTTAATGATGTGGCCTTTTATTTATTTTTTATTCTTGACATGCTCTTTTGTTTTTTTATTGTTTTTAAAGATTTTATTTATTATTTCCAGAGAGAGGGAAAAGGAGAGAGGCAGGGAGGGAGAGAGACATCCATGTATGGTTGCCTTTCACCTGCCTCCAGCTACAGACCTGGCTGGAGACCTGGCTTGCAACCTGGTTACGTGCCCTGGCTGGGGATTGAACCAGCGATCTTTGGGTTCACAGGCCGGCGCCTTATCCACTGTGCCACCAGCCAGGGCTCTTTTCAACTTTTTAAAATTACAAAACGTATCCTCCTTGACAAAAAAGTCAGTAAATATTCCATCAGCAATGTTCAGTGGAACCCTGGCTGGTGAGGCTCAGTGGATTGAGCGCCGGCTTAAGAACCAAAGTGTCACTGGTTCAATGCCTGTTTGATTAACAGGGCGTATGGCTGGGCTTCGGACCAGGTCCCCAGTTGGAGGCGGGTGAGAGGCAACCACACATTGATGTTTTTCTCCCTCTCATTCCTTGTACTTTCACCTCTAAATCAGGGGTGTCAAACTCATTTTCACTGGGGGCCACATCAGCCTTGCAGTTGCCTTCAAAGGGCCCTGTGCAATTTTAGGACTGTGTAAATGTAGCTACTCCTTAACAGTGAAGCAAGCTGCATAGAAACAAGGTGGAGGGCTGGATTTCGCCCACAGGTGTTGTGTTTCCCATTCCTGCTCTAAATAAATAGTCCTAAAAATAAATAAATAAATAAACCCAGTGTTCAGTAAAAAGTGGAAGTTCCCAGTTACTGCCCTTGTTCCAACTGGTGGCCATAGTTAATTAAGCATCTTTTCTCTTTAAAAATCAAGTACTTGACTTTTTTTTTTTTTAGGTTACTTATTTTTTAGAGAAAGGGAAAGAAGGAGGGGGAGAAACACCCGAATGTGGTTGCCTGTCATGTGCCCCCAGCTGGGAACCTGGCCTGCAACCCAGGCATGTGCCCTGACTGGGAATTGAACCAGCCACCCTTGGGTTCACAGGCTGGTGCTCAATCCACTGAGCCACACCAGTTAGGGCAGTGTTTTATTTTAAACTTTCTAATCTAGGTAACGTGTGCAGGTGTTTCTAGAGGCTCTCCAGTGGAAGGTGCCCCCACTGTGCCCTGTCCAGGCCACTGGGCATGTGCTTGTCCACCTGGGCTCTTGCTCAGGTCTCTGTGCCCATGTTGCTGGCTGCTCTCTGCAGTGCTGCCATCCGGGCCAGGGAAACTGAGGCTGCAGCCCAGGCAAGAGGACCCACCCCATCTTCTCCAGAGGGCAAGATGACTTCTATGTCCTCAGTCTGGGGAGGCCCCTGGGGCCCCCTGGGTGGAGGCGACCCCCTAGTAAGGCTGCCTGTGGCTCTGCAGCAGCCTGAGCTCTGTCCCGTGGGCGTCGCTGTGTGGAGTCAGTGTCAGGCCCCACTGTCCTGGCTCCTGCCAGCGCCATGACCTCTGCCCATGTCGCATGGAGGCTCTGAGGCCCATCCTGGCTGGGAACCCCAAAGGCCATGTCTCCGGCTTTTCTTTGCTATGGTTGAGGAGTACAGTTGTCCTTGTTGGATTGTCTGTTTCAAAGCTTGGTCCTTGTGCTGGGGCTTCACTGTCTCCAAGCCAAGAGAGCGTGTGGAGGAGGTGCGGAGGCCCTCAGGCCCCTCATCTCCCCTTTTTTCCACCTGTTCCCGAGAGCAGTCTGCAGCCTCGTCGTAGCGGAGCTGGGTCTTCCCTGCACACCTGTGCATGTCCCTCTTTGTGTGTCCTGGGTCTGTCTCCATCATCCAGCCCCGTGGGCAGAAACTAAGCCAGCAGGCAGTCCCACGTCCTGCATATTCTGCATATTATAAGGCACCCGCAGTGGCCCGTGTAACAGCCTGTCTTGCACTGACCCCTGGCCGCTGGTCGGCCTGTTCCTCTCATCCTGGAGCCAGTTGGGGGCTGCTTCTGTGCTCAGATGCTGCTGCCTTGTTGGGGGAGGTCAGGGTCCTCTTGGGGGTCTGGGTCTAGTTGGTGGATGGCCACCTGTCACACTGGTGGTAGGCCCTCAACGCTGGACTTCCTTACCATCATGATAGGCTCCGGGAACCCATGCCAGCATGGAATGGCCACTTCTGCTGTGTCTGCTCAGTGTTCTGGCTCTTTAACGAAAAGCCCTTGAGATTCCATGGCACCTGGCTATGGCCACAGCCACTGTATGGTCTTGTAAGACTTCAGTGGTCTTAGAACTACTTTGCAAGGGACATTGACGATTGCCTGGGGACCCACTGGGGAGGGAGGAAACTTGTGTGAGGAGAGTGGCCTGGCCTCTTCCTTTTCTGCTGCGGCCTCCCTCTCAGGGCCTGGCTCAGTCCAGGCTGCCCACGACTACCGTGCCGGCAGGTCCCAGTGGTCACTTAGCTCTGTCCCTGCTTCCCCAGCCTCTCCACTGGCCACCCACTGCCCCCGAAGGGTACTGTTGGGCACCATGGTGCCTTTTCTTGTTACACGCGTCAAGTGGATTTGCGTCTACGGCCATTTCTCCTCTTTTTCTCGTTTAGATCCTTCTTCCTACTTGTGCTGATGTGGGGTCCTGCCTGTTTTTGTGATGCCCATTTTCTTAGTTCACTTGGCTTGCCACAATCAAAAAGACGTCCTTCTGTTTTAGCTCAGCGTGTAGCACCTTCAGATAACTCACCGAGTCCTGCCCTTGTGTCTGCGAGGTGTGTGGGGGCCCGGCTGTCTGGGCTTCTCCACCCAGAGCCCCTCCTCAGTCCCTGGCCAGGGACAGTTGCCTGCAGGACTGGGCTTCCCTGGGGGCCTGCCTGTGGCCCCTGAGCGGCTCACACGGGCAGGCTCGGGGCAGGGCCTGCACCCATGTTGGGCCATGGGGACCTGGCACCCCCACTGCTCTGTGTCCTCGCTCAGTCGGATGCTGGTGGTGTGCGGGGACCTTTGTTTCTGCGCTGGCATATCCTTCCCCGTTTTGTGCCTTAGTGGTCTTGTTTTTTAAGGACCCCAGACCAGGAAGGGGGTGATCTGCCAGGTGGGTGGCTCCCCGCCCGGTCTGGGAGCCCGGGCTGTGCTGCTGCCCCCTGGTGGCTGCTGCCCGCCCTGCAGCTTCAGGTCTGGGAGAGGACGCGGGGGCCCCCAGGGAGTCCAGGTGCCCCCCGCAGGACAGGGACCCGCGTGCTGTTTCCTGCCAAGGTCCTGTGGTCACACCTGTGGTGCAGGTGGGTGGGACTTGGGGCCTGCACCAGGCTGGGCCTCGGCAGGCTGGCACTGCGGGCCGTGGGCCACGGTGCTTGTCAGGACTCGATCAGCCCGGCCCGGCCCTGGGGCAGCGTGCCCGCTGGGGCAGGGGGCTCTGGGTCCTGAGCAGGGGCAGGAGGAAGAGGACAGGGTAAGTGGACCCCTACCTGCACCCCACACCCGCCAGGCCAGTGCGGACTGTCGGAGCGGGCGGGGCTCCCGCAGTACCGGGAGCAGGGGTGGGGGGAGACGTGGAAACCGAATCCTGCCTTGTTCCTGGCCTGGAAAAAAACTTAGCCTCCCACCCTCCTTACACTGAGGGGAAAAACAGGCAAGAGGAAGAGCCGCTTTGCAGGCCTTTGGCTCCTGCCCGGCGGGGGCGGGGGCCGGGGAGTGGGCTCGGGGCCGGTGGGCGGTGCTGTGCTCAGGGGTTCCTGCTCCTGAGCACTTTACTACCCCCAGGGGTAGGCAGTGGGCTGTTTTCCCCATCACCCTGGTTCCGGTGCACCCGGTCCGCCCCCCACCCTGCGGCTGGAATCTGTTTTCCAGGTTGAGGTGTCAGTGTTCAGAAACACCCACTCACTGACCTGGTGGACGGGTCAGCCTGGGGCCAGAGGTGGGGTGGATGGGGTGGGGTGCCTGGGGCCCAAGTCCCCAGCATTCTGAGGGTGCAGTGGTCTTGGCTAGCTGGGCTGGATGTGACTCTCAGCTCGGCTTCTGGCCCTGCCCTGGGAGTGGGCCAGCTATGGCCCCTGTGATGGTGGCGGACAGCGAGCGCCACGTACCTTCCTCAGGTCGGACACCCGGCCCTTGCCCTACGCGCCGACCCGGTGCTGGGCCCAGCGGGGCTGGCTGTGGGGCTGTTGGGCCAGGATCCTCGAGGCCAGTGTTCTCCTTAAGGGGGCACAGGTACGGCTCGTGGTTTGTTGCTGGCTGTCCCCTTTCCAGTCTGCCTCTAGGTATCAGCCCCTCCCCTGAGGTCTTCTTCCGGAACGAGAACATTGTGATGGGTGTGGCCCTTGACAGAGGACCCTGCGTCTCCCCTACCCCTCAACCAAGAGGCCCACTTAGACCTGGGTGTCCCTGGTCTTGCCCTGAGGCCTGGATCCAAGTTGGAGCAGCTCAGGAGGTTGGGGGCAGCGGAAGCCTCGGCCTCAGAGTCAGCCGGAAGGACGGCTCCTTTTCCCACCCCCACCCCCAGAGAGGCCCGGAATCTGCCCCAGGTCCGAGGACTTTGGTGTCTTGACTTAAGCACTTTTCCCATCTCCCTCCACAGGCCAGCGGGACCCCTTTCCCAGGGACAGAGGTCTCCAGGGCGCTGGGCGAGGACGAGTACGCGGACGACAGCTCTGACGAGGAGGTAGGGCGGGCTCTGGGGGGGCACGGGGGCGTCGGCCCCCAGCGTGGCCTGGGTCGGCGTCCTGGCCTGGGCCTCACGCCCGGTCTGGAAGAGCGATTTCAGGGTCTGGGACTCGTGACTGCAAGAGTATGTGTGTGTCATCACTGGGAGGGGTGGGGGTGTGGCACGGTGGCCCTTACCCATGTCTTGGCCCTGTGGGGCGGCTGGCACTCTGGGATCCTCATGTACTTTATGGGGTTGTGCTCACACTCCGGGTGGGCGGTGGCGGTGGCTCCCCCACTGGCCGGCCTGCCCTGGGGCCCTGGGAGATAGGCTTGCGGGCCATAGCCCAGCCCTCTGTCAGCTTCTGGCGAAAGGCCAGTGGTTGGGTGCTCTGCCCCTTCCCTGCGTCCCCAAAGCACAAGCCAGGGGGTCCCCTGAATCTGGTCTTCATCCCCACCCAAGTGCACATTCTGAGGGGGCAAGGGGGACGGTGTGGTGATGGACCAGGGGTGCTCAGTCTGGCATCCAGGGGTCCAGACGGTGGGTGGGTGGAGGCTGCACCTCAACGACCTGCTGCCGCTCGGGGTCCGGGAGCTACGGAGCTCCGAGTCCCGCGGTGGCCCTGGGGCGCACTTGCCTGCCCCTCCCGGCCACTCTGGGTCAGGTGTGGCCTGGGGACTGGGGGATCAGGTCCTTGGCCTGGGGAGCACTTCCTGCGCCTGTTAGGGGCAGCTGGGCCTGGGGAGGGGGGCCCCCTGCCTGCTTCCACCCCCATCCTAGGCTCTGCTGGCAGCGGCTACAGGAGCCTTGGCCGTCCGCCCGATCCGGTCTCTCCGCGTTCAGAGAACAGAGACAAAACAAAATAAATTGGTTTCCTGGCCGGAGCAGCGGGCGCACTCAGCGAAGGGGGGCTGAGCAGCGCGGCTCCCTGCCTGTCCCCCCCACCCCTCCCGGGGCTCCGGCTGTCGGCAGCCACATCCTGTCGGCTACTTTTTTATATTTGGTATTTTGAGAAATCGATGATGATTGTAAATGGAGTGCAGGCCGGGGGAGGGGCCTTCCACCTGGGGGGGTTGCTTCTGTCCCGGAGCCGCTGCGGGGGCTGCGGCGCTTCCTCCGCGATGACTATCCCATATGTGGGCCGAGTGACAGGAGCCCAGCCCGGCGGTGGCTGGAGGGGCGGCAGAGCCCAGCTCCAGGCCCCCCTCCACCTGTTTTCCCACCCCCCTCAGGACTCTGCACCTTGGGTGCTTCCGAGGCTCATGGCATCTGAGCAAAGCGGGGTGGCCTTCGGCTGAGGTGACCCCGAGGGCTGGGGCGCAGAGCCCAGCACGCCTGGTGGCTGTGTAGACAGGGTCCTCGTCCCAGCAGTGTTCTTGATGGTGGCCCTAGTGCCTGACCCCAGGCAGCGGCAGGCAGAGGTCCCGACGGGGGTGTGCTCCTTGGGGAGGACCTCGGGCCGCCCAGCCCCCACCGACAGGTCTAGACCTGAGGCCGGGGCTGAGGGACACTGGGCCCTGCTGACGAGGTACAGCCATCACCACCACAGGAGACCCCGAATCGTGTCTCCTTATGCTCATTCTCTGGCCGTCCCCCCAAGTTTACATCCTGAGCCACTCCAGCCCAAGCCCCCTGGATACGCTGCTGGGCCAGGCCTGGCCCTGGCTGGTGGGGGGGCTACTTGAAGAGCCTGGGAGCTACGTCCGCCCAGCCCCCATGTGTCCACCTCGTTCCTCCGCGGCACCCGCACCTCACAGACGTGATCTCATCCAGCCGCCAGGGCCCAGGGGGCGGGGGAGGGGGTTGAGGAGGGGGCTGGCGGCCTTCACATCAGCTGCCCCTCCTCTTTGTTTCAAGAAGTTGGAGAAACTGAGGCCCGTGGTGGGCGGAGGAGGAGCCCCAGGCAGGCCTGCCACTGTGTGTCTAGGAAGCAGCCAGGGCGAGGGGCTCAGGCCCGTTGTGAACTGGGTCAGGTTGGAAGGGCAGGGGGACCCCAGCCCACACCCTCTGGTTGGCACCGGGGTCTCGGCGGGGGCAGGGCTGCAGCGCTGGCTATATCCTCCCTGGCCCCTCGGCTTCGCAGTTACCCGGGTCCCGCGGGGACAGCCGGGCTGTCTGCATCCAGAACCCGCGATCCCCTCTGCTCTCTCGCCAAGCGCCGTTAATGGCTTCTCCCAGCTACTGAACCGGCAGCTGCCTCCAGCGCTGGCGGCCTCCCGCTCCTCCTGGGGCGCCTGCCCCCCTCCCCCCGCCGCGCGCGCGCACTCAGAGTGCTTGCGTCGCTGCTGGCAGCTGGGGCTGGTTGGCTCAGGTTTCCAAGCTGTTTGTGGGGACGCCCGTCCGTCACTGAGCCTGCTGGTGTCCCAGCCTCGCAGACCGCCCCACGCCCTGCTTCCCTGGCAGCCTTCCGTCCCCCAGGCCAGCCTCCTGGTGGGGCCACTGGCCAGCACGCGGCCGGTCCCTGTGTCTCCTGGGAGGGGCACTGGTCTGCACGGCTGACCCGTGGCCTCGAGGGTCGTGGGAGGGCCAAGTGGACTGGTCGGTTGTGACCGCAGTGCGCCCGCTGGTGCCTGTGCTCGGCTCCAGCTCAGGTGCTGGGCCGGGGCCACCACCTTGTGTAGGTGGAGCGCTTTGCAGGGGCCCCCCTGCTGGCAGAAAAGCCCACTGAGGGGGCAGAGTAGGGGTCAGCGAGGAGGAGGCAGGGGTGAAGGCCTGTGCTCCTTAGGAGCATTCTGGGGCTGTGTGGCAGTTTCTGGGGAAGGTGGGCTTCGGAGCCCCAGCCTGCCATGTGCCTGCTGAGGGTGGGTCGCAGGAGGGAGGGTGCTGGGCAGGGTCTCCTGGGAGAGGAAGGTTTTCCTGGGGCTAGAGCAGGGAGGTGAGTCCTGTGGGCAGGCTGGGCAGGGCTGCTGCGTGCAGAGCTCGGGGCTGAGGGTGAGACCTCCAGAGGGTTGGGGGTTGGAGGGGCTGGTGTGAACCGCCACTACCAGCCCCAGTCTGAGGCAGTGTTCATAGCAAGTGGCTCAGAGCAGGCCTGTGCCAGCCAGCCAGGGTCCCTAGGGCCCCCCCCCCCCCCCCCCCCCGCTCGGAGCCCCCACTGAGCCCTGCTCAGCCCCAGGAGGGCAGGTGGGGCGGGTCCCAGGCTCTGAGGACCTGGGAGCAGGTGCTGGTGGGGCGAAGCTCGGGCGGCCAGCATGGCTTTTTCGAGCAGCAGACAGGAGTCGGGGGTGCCTGGTCTCCGTACAGCAGACAGGGGAGCACCCAGGCCCAGCCCCTCACCGCCCATGGGCCCCCTGCTTCTGGCCAGGCTGCTGCCAGGGGTCCCCTGACTACAGGGGTCCCCTGGCTACAGGGGTCCCCTCCGTAGGCTTTGGCCTTGGGGGCAGGTCCTGGCTTTCTCCCCGTTGGTCTGACAACCAGCAGTCACCCTGCGGGGACCTTCCGTGGGTCCTGCTGCAGCAGGTGAGCAGGGCACTGACCAGGTTGGACGCCATGGAGGCGCTGGCAGGGAAGGAGGTGCAGGAAAGCCCGGGCGCACCGAGACAGGCGGGAGCGTCGTGCGGGAGCGGAGTGAACAGTGCCGGCATTGTAATCGGAGAGGGGCACGGGAAAGAGTGCGCCGGAGCGAGGGCGGCTGACCCCGCGCTCCCAGGGGACAGGTGGAGAGGGAACGAGGAGCGAGTGAAGGATTCCAGAGGTGGGCCGGCTTCCTCCCTCGCAGACAGACAGGGAGGGAGGTGGCAGCGGGCCAGGCCGTACCTGCAGTTCCAATCTGGTCCTGACAGCTGCAGCCACTTTGGGGAGGGGGAGGGGGAGGGGCGGGCTCATCCAGTGGAACCGTCGCAGCCCAGCCGCACGTCAGCCGGAGGAGGCTGCCGCGTCCAGTGCGGCTGGGGCGGGGACCCTGCCCCTGTCCCACAGCCGGTCCTGCGGCCAAATGGCCCCAGGAGAGCGGAGCCCGGGCTGTCTGGGCTCTCAGCCTGGACTCCCAGCACAGTGCCTGACCCGAGGGGCTGGCGGCGCTCACCCTGTGGGGTC
This sequence comes from Noctilio leporinus, assembly GCA_004026585.1. Classification (NCBI taxonomy): domain Eukaryota; kingdom Metazoa; phylum Chordata; class Mammalia; order Chiroptera; family Noctilionidae; genus Noctilio; species Noctilio leporinus. Next base: position 89,634 of record PVIW01004344.1, read on the forward strand.
ACATGTGCTTCCTGGCAGCCGCAGGTGCTGAGCAGGGTGGGGGCTGGTTGGTCTGCGGGCGCAGGCGGCCTGGTGATGAATCATGTGGTGCCGCCAGCAGCTCGTTCCCCAGGCCGGGGACAGGGAGCTGACAGCCAGGGCTGATCGGAGTGTTTCCAGCCCAGCTTGGCCCGCAGAGGCGCTGCTGGCCCCCGTGCCGGCTGCCCCCTCCTCCCAGATGCCTGTGGGGCACACACAGAGCGCAGGGGTCTTTGTCCCTGGGCAGGGCCTGGTGGAGGGAGGAAGCAGGGCTGCGGTGGGCGGGGAGCACCTGCCACCCCTGGCCCAGCGTCTGTGAGCAGGCGAGTGGACTTGCGTGGGGCCGCCCTAGCCACCCCCAGTCTGGTTTGAATTTCTGGAGCAGTGGAGGGTGACGGAGTGCTCCTCCCCGCCCCCTCTCCCCGCCCCTGCTGGCTGGCGGTCCAGGCCCTCGCCGCCGCGCCGCTGCTGCTACTGGTGCAGCTCAGGGAGCAGCCGGGCCCGTTGCCCAGGCCGAAGCCGGCCAAGCTGCAGCCGCTGTTGGAGTCATAGGCGCAGCAGCAAAGGGCTTGGCCTGTGTGCACCGCCTCGACCCGCCTGGCCTGGGGACCATTCCAGAGGCCTGTCCTCCCACCAGCTTCCCACCTCCCCACACATCATCCTCCTGCGACCAGCTCCAGGGGCAGGTCCCCGGTGCCAGCTCCCCTCCAGCCTCCCCGTCTGTCCCGCTCCAAGAGGTGCCCCTTTCTCTGCACTCTCTTGGGCCTCACCTCACCCCCGCCGTGTGGGCTCCCCCTTCCCCTGTGGCCACTCGAGGACTGTGAGGTGGGCACCCACTGGCTACGTGTCATCAGGGGGGGTGGCTCATGAGGGAGCTTGACACTCCCACCTGAGCCCAGGTGTGGAAAGGTAAGGCCAGTGGGCCATGGAGCCCCCACAGCCTGCACAGAGCCCCCTGCAGCAGGGACGAGCCTCGGAGACCCTGGGAGCTGCCATCATCTCCCCCAGGGCATGTCCTTGAAGTGTTCTGGAGTCCCAACAGGGGAAGGGTTGTCTTTCTCGATCCCCAGCTGCACCCAGAGTCCCCGGCCTGGGTCCTGGCTCCAGGGCGGGCGGGCGGGTGGGGGTGGGGGCTTCTGCAGTGACCCAGCCTGCCCTCTCCTCCCTCCCTGGACCAGCTGTGGCTCCTGCAGGATTAAGGAGAGGAAATTTGGGGTTGGGTTTCTCTGAGCGGGACCTGCCGCTGTGACTTTTTATCCTGTTATATTTCTATCAGATTGGACACAGCTCCCCCTCCAGCCTTTAATGGCTCTGGCTTTGAGAATTTCCTCCAAAATTACACCACCGCTTCCTGCTTCGCAGTTCCCAGGAGCCCGTCTGCGCGTAGGACGGGGCAGCTGTGGCCCTGCCCTGCTGGGTGCCCACACGGGCCTCAGCACCTGGTTGCTCCCAGGGCCCCAGCGGGCATGTCACCGGGGGCTCCAGCCTGCCCTGAGGACTGAGAAGGCCCAGGCCCAGCACCTGGCGCTCCGGACCCCTCCCCACACAGGGCTGCCCCGCCTTCCTCTCCCTGTGCCCTTGGAGCTCACACTACTAAACCGTAATTGTCACCTGCAGGATTTTAATGGTGAGCCAGCTGTGCACCGCTCGGGAGGGGCCTGGGTCGTCCAACTCATTAGCAGATGGGGCTTTCGGAGGTTGGGTGGGTGCAGTGGTAGGTGGCCAGGGGTCCTCCCAGGGTGGACAGTGCTGTGAGGGGCCGGGTGGGGACGTGGGGCACCCCTGAGTGCATGCAGGTGGCTGCCTTCAGGCCTCTGCCGGGCAGCGCCCTGTGCTCGGCTTCCTCACGAGTTCCGTGGTCACCGGCTGTGGCGCCAAGGCTCTGAGATCCGGCACGGACGCCCCGCGGTACTGTCCTCGCCCTTCAGGGCTGCCCAGGTGCCGCGCAGGTCCAGAGCCCCAGGGCTGGCTGCACCCATCCATCCTGCCCTCCTCTCCTGCACGCTTTTGGTTCCCAGGCAGGGGGCACCTCGCTCTGCCTTGAGGCCTGGAAGGTGGGGGCCTTCCCTGGGAACTGGGGTGCTTCCCGCCCTGGGAGGACAGGACTTGGGAAGAGGCAGCCTTGGGGTGGGGGAAGGGCTCAGCATGGACCATGGACCCTTCAAGAAGACGGTCTGCTTCCACTTTAGGAAGAACTGTTTTGTTTTTAATTATACAAAATTTCCAGACTTTATATTATCGTATCAAAGATACAAGATGCCAGCACGTAGTAACCGGAAGAAAACCCAGGTAGGAAGCCAGCATGGAAAGTTCCAGTGGGCCCGGGCAAGTGCCGTGGCCAGCTCAGTCCTGCCCCCGCCTGTCAGTCCGTGGGCCCCGCTCATAGCCGGAGGTGGAACAGGCCCGGTGGGCGCCCTGTGGGCGGCTGTGCCCGCCTCAGGTCCAGGAGCCTCAGCGCCTAACTGCGGATGGCCGTCTTCCTGTCCCGGTCCTTGCTCTGTGGGGGGAGAGCAGTGTCAGGGCCCGCGCCTCTGGGCTCCCCCACGCCGGCTCAGGTGGCGGGCAAGGGAAGCACCCCCTTTCGCGCTCACCCCGCTTCCCCGTGCACTTGGGGAGGAGAGTACACACTGCTGCGCAGCCGGAATTGTAAAATTAAATTTCCCAGATGTTCAGGCCCCAGGAGCTCACGCGTGCTGTCTGGAGAGGAAATGGGGATTGGGAAAGGCCGGGCCGTACTTTCTCCACGCTCACCCTGCTTTCCGGTGCCACCAAGCTCAGCAGGAGCTGTAAATCACAGTGGCCAGCATCCGCCGCGGGGCCCTGGCCCCAGCCTCCAGGTCTCCTGCCAGCCTCCCGCCCTCCGCCCCACGGCTACACCTGAGTGGGCAGCCCCGAGGCCGGGCTGGGCCAGGGGAGGGACGGCAGGTGCCCAGGACACCTGAGGGGCTGTGGCCGTTGCAAACTAACTGCCCTGCGGGATCCCCTTCCTACCTCACTGCCCCCTGTGGGGGCTGGGGGTTCCAGCGGTGCTTGAAGCCGCCCTTGCCCGGTTCCCCACCTATTCCAGGTTGCCTCTCAGACCCACCCCACCTGGTCCTGGGCAGAGCCCTCTGCTCCCCGCGAGGCCTGTGCTCTGGGGAAGACCTGGCCCAGCCCTGCCCTCCTTCCGCCCTGGGAACCCTGCCCATTGGGGTACAGGTGCCGCTAGGGGTCTTGGTTCCTCGGCCCCGCCCGTGGGCGCCCCAGGTACGCACTCACCAGCTTTCTCTGGTTGCTGAGGCAGAAGGTGCAGATCTGCTTGGGCTGGGCGTTCTCCCCGTCGCGGGCGGGGGGCGGTGGGGGGCTGCTGGCGCGCCCTGCGTGGAAGAACGCGGGCCCCGAGTGGCAAGGCTGTCCGTCGCCACAGGCCTCGCCCACCAGCAGCACGTTGCCCAGGTGTGAGATGTAGCTGGAGGCCAGGCGCAGCGTCTCGATCTTGGAGAGCTTGCGGTCAGCCGGCTCGGTGGGGATGAGCGTGCGCAGCGCCGTGAAGGCTGTGTTGACGCTGTTGGTGCGGTCCCGCTCGCGCGCGTTCGCGGTGTGTCTCTGTCGGGGCTCCCTGCCCGGCCGGCCTCCGGGGCCCGGGCCGCCCCCCGCCCGACGGCCCCCGGCCCGTCTCCGCGCGCCCTGGAGGCCGCAGCGCGCCGCGTGCACACGGCAGGGCTTCTCGTCGGAGCCGGAGCTCTCACTGCCTCGGTCCTCGTCCTCCGACAGCGGGCTCACCTCGGGGTACAGGTAGCGGCCAGGCGGCGCCGAGCGCAGCATGGCGAAGGACTCGGCTGGCCGCCGTCAGCTCCTCCGCGCGCAGCGCATGCCGCCGGGCCTCGTGGGCGGGCGCCCGGGCCGGGGAGGCGCGGGTCTGGGGCGCCCACGGTGGCGGCGCGCTGCGCGCACGTGTGCGTCCCAGGCTGGAGCGGGGGCTGCACACCGGGCCTTTATAGCGGTGGCGGCCCCTCCCCCGCGCAGGCCCGCCCTCCTCCCCGCCTCCCAGCCCCTGGAGGCCGCTGGAGCAGGGGCCCCGCGTCCCTCTGCCTTCGCCCGCCATGCTGAAGGGGCCCGGAGCATCTTGCTGTCTCTGGAGGATGCAGGGCAATGGGGAGCCCCCTGACGGGTGGTTCTGGGGCTATGCAGGCCCCTCCTCTCACCGTCAGCAGAATGGGGGGGGGGGGTTCAGCTGGGACCTGTGAACCCAGTCTTCCTCTGGCACGACCAAGTTAACCCAGCTGCCCTGGCCTCCGCTCCTAGCCACACCCTGTCTGTCTCTCCCTCCCCTGTGTTCTTGGGCCCCCTGTGCCAGGCGTGCGGGGAGGGGCGGGGGGAGCACGCAGGAGCGCCGGGGGGCTGGAGTCCCCCGCGGCCTCGGAAGCCCCACTCTCACTTACACGTGTGGTCCCCCTGGTGGCCCGGCCTGTCCTGCACCTGCCCCCCGCCTGGCATCAGCCGCACCCCCCAGGCCGTTGCACGCCGTACCCTCTGCCTGGACCCCTCCCCCGTTGCTGGCTCCTGCCGGCGACCCCGCGCCGAGGAAGTCCCCAGCCCCGGACACTGGGTTCTCCACCAGGGTCTACCCAGTGAAGAAACAGCGTGTAGGCTTGGGGACACTGGAGGCCCCCACCCTGTGCAGAGGGGAAAGACGGGCATTCCTAGAAACGGGCAGGGGCACATTTGCTGGGAGGACCAAAGTCCGCAGATCTTGGGGTGGGCGGGTGCAGAGGGCAGAGCCCAGGGGACCTTGGGCTCCCGGCTGGGTCGGCCTCATCTGAGCCCCTCCCCCAGTGGCTACTGTTGCAGGAAGTGGCCGCCTGGGCAGCAGAGTCTTCGAGCTGGGCGGAGGGAGGGTGGTGGCTGGCAGGGGCCTCGACCAGGAATGTGTATCCAGGAATGTGGCTGCTCTGCCCGTTGGGGTTGGGGGGGGGTGGGAGGGGGAGGCTGGGGGCGTCTTTGGATGCCTGTAGGGCAGTATGCAGTGGCTCCTGCCTCCCCTCGAAGGGGCTTGGCAGGGTCTTCCCTGTCTGTGGCTGCCCATTTGTGCTTAAGGCCCCGCCAGGGGAGGGAGCCCACGCGATGAGCTCACCCTTGTCTGTGGCTCCAGAGCCCTGGCCAGGGAATCCGGGGGGCGGGGGGGGGGGTGCTTGGGGTCGGCACCACTTCAGTGGAAAATGTGAGGTGTGGCTCCAGGGCTGCTGTGGGTGGAAGGGGGGCAGCCCCAGTTGCCGTGCCACGTCGTTCCCCAGGGCAGAGAGATGTGTTGGGGTGCTTGGCCTTGGTTCAAGTCTCCGGGGACCTTCCAAGGGCGGGCATGGTGGGTGTGCAGCGCTGACCTACTCTGCCTACTGCCCCAGGACGTGCGGAACACGGTGGGCAACGTGCCCCTGCAGTGGTACGATGACTTCCCTCACGTGGGCTACGACCTGGACGGCAGGCGCATCTATAAGCCCGTGCGAACCCGTGATGAGCTGGACCAGTTTCTGGACAAAATGGATGACCCTGACTACTGGTGAGCCTGGGAGGCAGGGCCTGGGGGCAGGAACGGGGCCGGAGCTGGGTTCTGATGGGTGGCCCCCTAGGCGCACAGTGCAGGACCGGATGACGGGGCATGACGTGCGGCTGACGGATGAGCAGGTGGCCCTGGTGCACCGGCTGCAGAGGGGCCAGTTTGGGGATGTGAACTTTGACCCGTATGAGGTAGGTGGCAGTGGCTGGCCCCAGGGTCCAGGGCACCTGCAGGGACCTGGCCCACAGCCTGTGCTTGTTTCCCCAGCCGGCTGTGGACTTCTTCAGTGGGGACCTCATGATCCACCCTGTGACCAACCGTCCTGCTGACAAGCGCAGCTTCATCCCGTCCCTTGTGGAGAAGGAGAAGGTGGGTGCCCCTCCCCCAGGGTGCGGCCCCTGCACTGCCTACCCTGACCTTGTGCGTCTGTCTGCAGGTCTCCCGCATGGTGCACGCCATCAAGATGGGCTGGATCCAGCCTCGGCGGCCCCGGGACCCCACCCCCAGCTTCTACGACCTGTGGGCCCAGGAGGACCCTGGTGCTGTGCTGGGGCGTCACAAGATGCACGTGCCTGCACCCAAGCTGGCCCTGCCTGGCCACGCTGAGTCCTACAACCCACCCCCTGAGTACCTGCCCAGCGAAGAGGAGGTGGGTCCTGCTCAGGTGGGGTCTGGGCTCTGGTCCCGTGCCCCCAGCTCAGCCCCGGCTCACTCCCATGTCCACAGCGCCTGGTGTGGGAGCAGGAGGAGCCCGAGGAGCGCAAGCTCAACTTCCTGCCACGCAAGTTCTCCAGCCTGCGAGCCGTGCCTGCCTACAGCCGCTTCATCCACGAGCGCTTCGAGCGGTGCCTCGACCTCTACCTGTGTCCACGGCAGCGCAAGATGAGGGTGTGCAGGGAGCGGGTACCTAGGCAGGGGTGCGGGGGGAGGGGTACAACGTGACCACATGCTCTTGCGCCCAGGTGAATGTGGACCCCGAAGACCTCATCCCCAAACTGCCTCGGCCTCGGGACCTTCAGCCTTTTCCCACGTGTCAGGCTCTGGTGAGAAGGTGGGGTGGGCGGGAGGCAGGTGGGGTGGGTGAGGAGTACGCTCCAGGGTGTCCATCTCCTCACTGCCCCTTCTCTGCAGGTCTACAGGGGCCACAGTGACCTCGTCCGCTGCCTGAGCATCTCCCCAGGGGGCCAGTGGCTGGCTTCTGGTAGGCCTGAAGTGGGGTGAGCCCCAGGCTGGGAGCCTGGGTGGGAGAGCGGGTGCTGAGGGCCTGTCTGCCATGTCCAGGCTCAGATGATGGCTCGGTGCGGCTCTGGGAGGTGGCCACTGCCCGCTGCATGAGGACTGTGCCTGTGGGGGGTGTGGTGAAGAGCATTGCATGGAACCCCCACCCCACCATCTGCCTGGTGGCCGTGGCCGTGTAAGTTCAAGGCTGGGGGATGGGGACGGGGGCTGGGGAGGCAGGGGCGGCCCTGTTGGACTGAGGCTGCGTCTGGCTCTGGCCTGCAGGGGGGACACAGTGCTGTTGCTGAACCCGGCCCTAGGGGACCGGCTGGCAGTGGGCAGCACGGACCAGCTGCTGGGCACCTACATCCCCCCAGAAGAACCTGCCCTGCAGCCTGCCAGTTGGCTGGAAGTCTCAGAGGAGGAGCGCCAGGGGGGCCTGCGGCTACGCATCTGCCACAGCAAGGTGTGGGGCGTGGGAGCCGGCCGTGTGGGAGGGGCGGGGAAGGGCCCCACTCAGCCAGCCTTGCCTCCTGCAGCCGGTGACGCAGGTGACCTGGCATGGGCGTGGTGACTACATGGCCGTGGTGCTGGCCACCCAGGGCCACACCCAGGTGCTGATCCATCAGCTGAGCCGCCGCCGCAGCCAGAGTCCATTCCGACGGAGCCACGGACAGGTGCAGTGCGTGGCCTTCCACCCGGTCCGGCCCTTCCTGCTCGTGGCCTCCCAGCGCAGTGTCCGTCTGTACCACCTGTTGCGCCAGGAGCTCGCTAAGAAGTTGATGCCCAACTGCAAATGGGTGTCCAGCATGGCTGTGCACCCTGCAGGTGAGGGCCAGGGGCCAGGTGCACCCTGTGGGTGGGGCATGGGGACACACCCCTTGGGTGGAGTTGCCAGGTCTCCCCCACCCTCCTTGCCGGCCCTCACCACCACCACCACCACCACCACCACCACCACCACGTCTGCCCCCAGGTGACAACCTCATCTGTGGCAGCTATGACAGTAAGCTGGTGTGGTTTGACCTGGACCTCTCCACCAAGCCCTACCGAGTACTGAGGTGAGGCCCTGACACATGAGCTCGTGTATGCATGTGTGTGTGTGTATGAAAGTGGTGGGTTGTCCTTGTCCCATGTCCCTTCCCCACTCAATCAGGTCCCCCTTGCAGACACCACAAGAAGGCCCTCCGGGCAGTGGCTTTCCACCCCCAGTACCCACTCTTCGCGTCCGGCTCTGATGATGGTAGTGTCATCGTCTGCCACGGGATGGTATACAAGTGAGTGCTGACTCCTGCCTGCCCCACCTGCCTAGAGGGGGACCTTGTTCCTCTCTGAGCCACTCCCCTCTCCCACAGTGACCTGCTGCAGAACCCACTGCTGGTACCTGTGAAGGTGCTGAGGGGGCACTCGCTGACCCGTGACCTGGGTGTGCTGGACGTGGCCTTCCACCCCACCCAGCCGTGGGTCTTCTCCTCCGGGGCTGACGGCACAGTCCGCCTCTTCACTTAGGGATCCCTGCCCGTTCAGGTCCAGGCACCTGCTCGGGACCCTCAATAGAGATGTTTCTCCCCACTGACGGATCGTGTGGCCTCGAATTTGAGTTTGTGACAAGCTGTCTACACCATACTTCACCCAACCTTCCCCGTAGGGGGGTGACCAGCTGACCTGGCCCACAAGGAAAGGCCACGGCACTGCACCCCTCACCTGCTGAGGAGCAAATGGCTTTATTGGAAGCGAGGTGGGGGGCACAGACTGCCCTGAGCTGCTTGGTCCCCTGCAGTGTGGCTGGTCCCTGGCAGGTGCTCCTCAGGACAGGTCAGGTTCAGGCCAGACGTGGTGGGTTCTGCTTGCAGAGGAACGCCGTGCCGGAGCCTCAGGCGAATTTCACCAGGCGGCCCAGAGTCTCAGCAGCCTTTACACGCACAGTGGGGGCCGGGTCCTTGAGCAGGAGCTGCAGGGCTGGGGGACAGGGGCCTGTGCTGTGGGATGTGCCAGGGTCCTTCCGGCGCTGACTCTAAGCCGGGGTCCCTACTCACTGCTGCGCTGGGGCCCATCCCACCCCCTTCTTGGCACAGGGCGCCGGACGGTGGAGCCACTCTCCACCCTGCGCGTGGGGCTGCTGCCCGCCCACCATCCTCCTGCAACAGGCCTCTGCTGGGAGGGCTCGGGAGCCAACGGAAAGATAGTTTTTCCTTTTTTAGTGTTTTTTAAGCTCTTTTGGAACAGTTAAGAAGTTTCCGTGAATTACTAGAGACGATGAGGTCACCAGTGACAGGGAAAAAATCCTTGAAATCCAGGAAAATCACTTAGTCGTCCCTCCCCCTCCCCCTCTGGTGCCCATAGGGTCAGTGGGAGCCCCATGCAGCGGACAGGTGGGGTCGTGGAGGCAGGAGTCTGTGGGCACCTGACCTGGGTGGGGGGTGGGGTGCTGCTAACCTGCAGTGAGCTGCTCCAGGTCCACCTGTGACTGATGCTGGGGCTCCACATGCAGCACCAGGAACCCTAAGGGCAGGGGCAGGGGCAGGGGTTGGGGTCAGGGCCAGACAGAGCCAGGCCAAGGCAGAAGGTGGAGAGGTGCTGGGCACTCACCTGCGAGCATGGGGGCTGCAGCACGTACGTCCTCCCAGCTGCTTTTGAAGTAGAACAGGCTGGTGCTCAGCAGGCGGCCCAGCAGGTCCGGGAAGTGGCGCATCTGCAGAAGGCAGAGGCCCCACTTAGTCACCTGCAGCCGCTGCCCCCCCCCCCACGCACTCTGTGCCCCCCCCCACACCCCTCCCCTCACCAGGTGCTTGCAGGTGGTGTTGAAGAATTCCCCAAAGTGCAGGCTGCGGCTGTCCTGCAGGTGCTTCTGGAAGGCAGTGGCCAGCTCCTCAGACGCCAGGTTGGGGCCACACATGCGCAGGGCAAACCTGCAGGCCTGCAGGGCAGCTGTTCAGGCCCATGCTGAGCCCAAGCTGGCTCACCCGTCCCGTCCCGTCCCCCCCCCACTGGCTGCTTACTTCCACCACGGGGGCCTGGGGGTCCCGCAGGTGCAGGAGCAGGGGCACCAGCCCACCGATGACTTGCTCCAGGAAGATGTCCTCACAGTCCCCATGGCAGGCCTTGTTGAGGTGCCCAAAGAGGTGGATGGACACAGAGCGGAACTCCATCTTCTCCTGCAGCGGGACACAGGTGTCACTCACAGGATGCTCCCCAGCCCTGCCCGACCGTGGCGCAAGGCCCTAGTCCCCTTCCCTACACATCATTGTCCTGCCATGGGCCTGGCGGGTGGGGCACCTGCAACAGTGGTGGCGATACTGGTTGGGAAAGATGGGCCACCCCAGGCCCACTCCACGCTTGAGGGTCTACAGGGGTGGGGGCCGAGGGAGGGAGCCATGGTGACTGGGCACAGCTCTTGGGGCTGGAGGCGCAGGTTCGCAGAGGAGATGGCGGGCAAGAGAGCAGGTACCAACCACCCCACACCCCTAAGCCCAGCCTACGCTGTCAAAGAAGGGCCGGATGCGGATGGCGGTGTGCAGCAGCACTGAGTGCAGGTCCCGTGGCTCCACCAGGCCCAGCAGCTTCACCAGGCCTGCCATGGCCTCCAGGGCCACCAGGCTGTGAGGGTCGTCCCCATCATCCAGCCCACCGATCATGGCTGTCAAGAGCTGAGGGCCGTGACTCCGCACCTAGGAATGTCCCGCACTCAGCTATGTCCCCGAGTCACCAAGCCTTGATGCTTGTCACATCACAGGATGACCCAGCCCTCTGCCCTGTATGCTCCTAGGCCACCTCCGTGCACATTCCGACACCACACTGGCCAGGGCCTCCCAGAGCAGTTACACCGTCTTCACTGTCAAATCCTGAGGGACTGGCCAGCCAGCTCACCCACCTTGTCAGGGGAGCCTGAGGCAAGGTTGGCCAGGCCACGGAGCACCAGCCGCCGAACGTTGGCGAACGGGTCCTTCTGCCGGGCTGCCAGGTTGTCCAGCAGTGACTCCAGGAGCATCAGGTCATTCACCACGTTGCTGCTGAGCAGCTGGAGGCAGAGGAGCTGTGACCTCCTGCCCCCTTGGGACCAACGTGGCCTGCCCAAGCCACCTCCCTCAGGGCTGCAGCAGCCCCAGCTCACCGCCCTGCCCCGTCCCAGGCTGCTGTGAGGGGGCGGATGCTGCGAAGGGCAGCTAAGGGCCAAGCTGGGCTCCTGGCCGACCCTCATCCTCTCTCCCACTCCCAACCCTGGCCCTCTCGCTGTGGCCCTGGGCCGGCCTCCAGCAACTTCGGTTCCACACAGGCCCCACACTGCCCAGGCCGCCCCAACAGGACGCAGAGCAAGGCTATTACCAGGCTGCACCAGGCAGGCACTTGGCCACGGTTCTGGCCGGGCCGGGCAGGGTAGGGCAGGGCAGCATCGGCCAACGGAAGGGGGAGGGGCAACTCTTTTGAGCCCCCGGTCAAGATCCAGAGAAGCAGTTTCTACCTCGGCCAGGAAGGCTGTGGAGGTGGCCCTCTGGACCTCGTACACGCTGTTGTGCGCACATAGGAGCGCCTTCACCACCAGGGGCAGCCGGGGGCCTGCGAACTTCGCCATGGCACTGGGGAAGGAGGCCGTCCATGCAAGGCTGGGGCTTTGGGACACTGCTGAGCCCACCTTGGGCCAAACTCCCCCACTCCCCACCCCCTGAGGAACAGGCATAGGGGTGCCTCTGCTGCTGCTCTGCACGTCAGAGCCCTCTGGCCCGTGCAGGAGCCTGGCCCCAGCTGCCAGGCCCTGCGTGCCCTCCCCCTCAGGTGCACCCCTCCTAGCCCGCCTTGCCAGGCCTTCATCAGGGGGCCTCTTCTCCCCACCACCAGCCCCTGCAGTGCATGGCTGCTTTCATGCCCACCCCCACTTCTGCACACTAGACAGAGGCCCCGAGCTGGCCCTCACTGAGGCATTTGCTCTTAGGAAGTTCTGTCTCCCCTCCCACGTGCCACTTTGGGTCCCAGGACCCCTAGATGTTGGCCAGTCCGCAGTCCTCACCTGGCCAGCCGGGCAACCCCATCTTCATGTCCTGCAGAAGTCCTCAGAGACTCCCAGCCGCCCTCCAGCTCCACACGCTGCACCACATCCTCACTGCCGCCCCGGAGCAGGGCAGCCCGCAGAGCATCCACAGCAGAGCTACGGGGACAGACCAGTGTGCTCAGCTCTGCGGGCACGTGCACATGCAGTCTCGGGTGGGCCGTGAAGACTGCTCTTGTCCCCTGCTCCAGGACCTGGACCCCCCACCCACACACGTCTCTCCCTGCTATGTGCACAGCCGCCCCCACCTGGGAGACCCCCACACAGCCCTGCCGGAATGGACAGTAGGCAGGGCCTAGCTTACTCCCAAGTATGCAGCAGGGCCATTGTGGAAATGAGGGAGAGACCCTGTTCCGAGGACACTCGCTAGCTGAGAGCCGGAGCACCTAGGTGTCCAGCTATGTCCACCAGCTCAGCCTGTTGTAGGCCTTGCCTAATGCCTCACCCAGAGCCCTCTAGGAGGGGCCCGTGTCTGCTGGGCCCAGTTAGAAGTCACCCTCTTATTTGGATCACCACTGGCTCGGATGGGTGCGTTCAGAACGCAGGCTGGAGAAAGCAGTGCTGGCCCTGCACCCAGCAGAACCTTCCGGCGCAGCCCGTGGTTCAGAGACAGGGCAGCAAGGTCCTTAGCTCCGCACAGGAAGTCCCCACCCCCTCACCAACCTCTCCCCTGCATGGTGGCAGGCACACTGGCTGCGATGAATGTGTCCACAAGGCCCCAAGGCACTGGCCCAGGGAGATCCTGGCCAAGGGCAGACACTTACCCAGGGGTCAATGCACCCAACTCCCCTCAGGCCATAGTGTGGACTCAGCCCATCCCCATCCCATGGCCTCCCTCACTGAGTGCCCGAGAACACGACCCCTCCTCAGTTCCCTCCCCAGAGAGAGAGCACTAAGGCAGCTCTTGCTGTCCCTTTTGTTTTCCCTGGAGCCTGGAGTCACTGTGGGGGGCTGCCCTCACCAGGCAAGGTGCCCAGGGCAATCCCACACCCAGCCCCAGGCTGAGACCAGGCTTTGGGCAGCTCCTGGGGCACCGTTCTGTCCCGGGAGAATGTGGACAATTTAAGTGAGGGTGCCTCCCTTGCCTGTCTGCTTGCTGCCCGGAATTTCTGTGGATGTGGCATCTGCAAGGGTCTGGCTTGCTGGCTGACAGCCTCCATCACAGCCAAGACCTGCGCATGGCTCTGCTTGTGTCCCAGCTCGGGGGCAGCAGCCCCGGGGCCCCTGATGGGGGCGTGCGCCCTGTCATCCCCACAGCTCATGGCCAAGGAGGGGCAGTGTTCTGGCAAGCCAGGCCCAGGGCTCCCTGGGCGAGTGTCCTCTGGTTCGTTCATATTTTCCACTTGGTCTGTGCAGAGCTGGGCAGGCCCTGGCACATAGCCCCTTCAAGACTTTATAAGTTGGCCCTGTGGGGAGCAGCCCTGCCATTGGGGTGGGGTGGAAGGACACTGTCCCTAAGTGTCCCAGCCAAAGGCACATCCAACCCCAGGGATCTGGGACAGAAAAGGAGATGACTGGGCAGTCACTGAGACTCCAGTGGCCCTGGGCTATCAGCTTCCTGTGCTCACCCTGTGGCCCCAGACCACTGTGTGGATCCTTGACAGGCCACCATTTGGGGTCTGGCAATGGCCCCAGGGAACAGGATGGGCAGGCAGACACCCAGGATGCTGAAGCTGTCTGTGACCCCTGCCCTCAGCAAGACGCTTGAGTTTGCCTGTGCCCATCTCCCGCCAAGACCCAGGGTCTGCCGGGAAGACGTCACAGAACCCTACCCAGGCTGGGGCCAGGGGCTGACCTGGGACAGAAGACTCTGGGGGAGGCAGAGCTTCAGTCTGAGGCTAGATCAGGGAACATGGCCAGAAAGGCCCTGCTGGAGACACAGACACAGCTCCCTGACCTATCTCTGTGTCCCCACAAGGCCCCGCCTGCCAACACAGCCCTGGAGCCCCACAGCTGCCTTCCCCACTGCCCTGAACCCAACTTGCCAGGGAAGGTGAGGAGGGGTAGCTCAGGAAGCTGCATTCCCAGCAAAACAAGCACCCTCAGGCACTCCCCAGGGGAGAGCAGCGTGGCCACAAACTTGCCCCCTAGCCTGGTGCATGTGCAGCACAGGGACCCACACACCAGCACTGGGGCGGGGGGCGAGGACCTGTTACCTGCAGGGATCCAGGGTCTTGGAGGCCAGAGCTGAGCTGGCAGCCCTCCGCTCCTTGGCCTGTAGGTTCCGGGGCAGCTGGACGCCCACAGTGCAGCTGATGCGCAGCAGCAGCCCGGAGAACAGCTGGGGGTAGAGCTCAAGCACCGCGGGCCCCGACGCTGGAGCAGACACGACTTCATGCAGCGCACAAGTGGCCTGGGGACAGGGGCAACCTCCAGCTCACCCCTTCCTCTGGGGTCAAATCTGGGGAGCATGGCCACTGCAATGGCTGGATCCTGCTTCCTGGGACCCAAACAAGCCCACAGCCGGTCGACATGCACCGTGTGCCCTGGAGGCTTGTGTTCTAGGGGCAGTAAGGGGACCCCTGAGGGGCCAGGGTGTGCAGGGGCAAAAGGAACAGCCCCACCCAGCTGGGCCTTTTGGGGCAGGAGGGAGGCTCAGGGTCTCTGTGGCCGCCCAGGGCTGGCCCCCGACCATCTGCTGTTGCCTCCTTAGCAGGGAGGGAGAGGGAATTCTTACAGCTGCTTTACTGCTGAGAACGTTGCCAAGCCAGGTTTATTTTTTTCCGCAGGTTGAAACAGAGTGGTCTCCCTTGGGGACCAACGTTTGTGGGGACTTTACGAGGCGAGGCTCCAAGTTGGCTGCCTCTGGGGCTCCAGTCAGCCGCCAGGCGCCTGCTGGGCGGCACCCAGGCCACCTGTGGGGTTGTCCCACCAGTGGGGTGAAGGGAACACGGGGCGAGCACTCACCGCGAGGGGCAGCTGTGTGGCCACTCGGTCAGGGGTGCTGCTCAGCAGGAAGGCCCGGCTCTCCTTAAAGGGGACGTCTTTGCCCATCTTCTCTAAGAGCAGCCCCAGGACCTGAGCGCTGACACTGGGCCCCATCGCCAGCGCCCGCCACAGGGCACAGGTATGGCTGGAACAGGGCAGAGAGAGGTCACCACAAAGCCACTGCCAGCCCCAGTTCCATGCCTTCCACACACCCACCAGACTCACCTCCAGCCAAGCAAGAAATGATGCCAGACCTCAGATCCAAATGCACCCTCCTCTGACCCCGGGAGTCCACACACAGAGGGCCAGATTGGGGTGGTGGGAGGGGTCTGGGAGCACCTACAACTCCTCTCCCAGAGCAGTAAGCAGCATGTGGGCAGAGAGCAGGCACCCGGGAAATCAGAGACACAGGAAGTGGCTGTGCTTAATGTCAACATGCATGTAGAGAGAAGTGATCAACTCCAAACACCTGACAGAACTGGAAATCCCAGAACCAAACACAACGTGTGAGAAAGCCAGTGGCCCCGCACGAATGCTGTGTAGCACTGTGTGCGGCAGACGCACGTGGGCAGCAAGGACACAATGAAAGAGAGAAAGAGTGAACTCGAAGATGGAGGAAGAAAGCAGCCAGGCCCAGGCCACAGAGGGACCTCAGTGGGAGCCAGAAGACAAAACTGGAGATGGGTCTACGGACACTGACCAATGTCCCAGAAGTAGAGACACAGGCTGAAAAGAAAAGTGTCCAGATCTGACTCCAGAAACTCACTCAGATTCAGAAAGCCCAGCACTTCTAAGCCCTGACTTAGAACATGCACAACCCAGGGTCAGGGCCATTTCCTGCACATCCAAGGAGAGCACGTGGCAACCCTCAGACAGAGGGCCAGTCAGACACCAGGAGCCAGAGGGATGTCATCTTACACACCGTGAGAGAATGCACCCTAAACTAGAATTCCAGATGCTGCAAACAAGTCAAGAATGGCCACCGTACATCGATGCTTCTCTCCTTCTCTGCCTCTCTCTCTTCCCCTCTCTCTAAAAATAATAAACAAAATCTTTACACACACACACAAAGAATGGCCACCAAACAAACACATTTCCAATCACAAAGTACAGAGCTTTCAGCACTGGGCTCTCAGGCAAGGACATCCTAGAGGAAAGTGAGGGGCTAAGATGCAAGTAAAGGAGGCACTGTGGACAGACGCACTTGTCTGTCAGGACAGCAAGGACAAACCGCAGGGAGGTGGGCACCCCGCCATGTGCCTCCTGGGCAGCCGAATAGCGCTGTGGGAATAAGTGGGCAGCTGGGCCCAGCTCCACATTCCTCACGGACACAGAGACCCGACTTCACGTGACTTCACACCATGAAACTGTGCTATTGATTTTCCCCAGCCACTGGTAAGTATAAACCTGTTCTTAGCTCACTGGCTATGCAAAATGGGTGACGGGGTCAGATGTGGGTGAGGGGGTGTTGCCACATGCCAACACCGACTCAGGACAGCCTACTCCTGCCACAGCCAGTGTGGGGCCCACAGAACACCACATAGCCACGTGTGTGCCAGAGACAGCATGTCCCACAGGGCTCCATCCACTGTGTCACACTGGACCCAGCGATGGTAGGGAGCTTTCTCTGTAAGCAATATCCCTGTAAAAACTGAAGCAAAGCCCTGGCTGGTGGCATACTGGGTAAGGTGCCAGCCTGCAATCCCAAAGGTCGCTGGTTCCATTCCCAGCCAGGGAACATAATAACCAGGTTGCCAACCAGGTCTCCAGTCAGGTCCGTGGCTGGAGGCAGGTGAAAGGCAACCACATATGGATGTCTCTCTCCCTCTCTGCCTCTCTCCCTTCCCCTCTTTCTAAAACTAATAAATACTAAAAACAAAAACAAAAAAACCTGAAGCAAAGAGATGAATGAAGAATCACACGTAGACAGGGCTGCAGAACGACCACTCAGAATGCACAGTGACATTAAGCCTGGAGGCCGGAGGACATCCCCTGTGCACACGTGACCACAAAAAGAACAGAAGCAGAGTAAATGAGTAGAAAAAAAATTGTAAGAAAGACCTGTCAACCTAAAAGAGACAAGAAGGAAGACAGAAATAGGCAGGTGAAACAGACATAAGGTGAGACTGGACTCAGACCCAGCTGCTTCGCCGACGACACAGAGACTGGAAAGCGGCGCTTCTACTCCACGAGGACAGAGGACATTGGCAGCCTCACAATGGCAGGTGAATCACCAGCAAAGGGCCCCCCAAGATTCCCCTCAATGCAAAACATGAGGTGATGACTAGGGAGCCTGTGTGGGCCTCCAAGGCCTATACCCACGATACGGACGGCAGAAACAGCTGATGGAGGGAGACGGTGGACAGGCAGGATGGGCACTGACGGGGGGTGAGGAGCTGGGAGGCCGGCATAGGGAACAGGGACCCTTTCCTGGCTGAAAAGTGAGAGCCAGGTGCTGGGGTCTACCAGCAAACAGTGGTACTGCCCTGCAGGGGAAAGGCCAGGAGAAGTGGATAGCGAAGCCTGTGACAGGGACCCCAGGGCAAGGCTGTCTCCCACCCACCCCACGTGAGAGCTCTGGCTCCCACATGGAGGAGCAGAGCGGGTCGGCTGCGGGTGTAGGCACCACACCGGGGCAGGAGGGATCCCCAATACCTGTCAAAGGGCAGAGGGCTGCCCAGGAGGCTGGACACCACGGCAGCGCAGTGCTGGGACGCCAGGATGTGCACACTGTGCTGTGCGGCCTGCAGGACGTGCTCGTCTTGCGTCTCCTGTACCCTGGAGCGCAGCACGCTAACAATCTCAGGTACCTGTGGGCAGTGGGAACCACGGTCAAACCCAGAGGCAGGACAGTCCTGGAAGCAACCATGCCAGGTGCCACCCATTGGTGGCCGTAGGGAGGGAAGCCTCAGGGGCTGGCTGCAGAGGTCCTGGGGGCAGCTGGGGCAGAGTGGGAGGCAGGCGCCCTCTGGGGTCTGCGTGGAGCATTGAGGCCAAAAGGCCCTGGCAGCCCCTGACCTCCCATTTAGGGTTTTCCAGCTG
Organism: Noctilio leporinus; assembly: GCA_004026585.1. Taxonomy (NCBI): domain Eukaryota; kingdom Metazoa; phylum Chordata; class Mammalia; order Chiroptera; family Noctilionidae; genus Noctilio; species Noctilio leporinus. The sequence goes on from PVIW01004344.1 coordinate 107,411, forward strand.
TTGGGTACACAGGTTGCCTATACAACTGCCCACTCTGTGCAAGGAGGAGGTGGGTCGTGAGCTGGGGATGAAGGTCAGGAAAGGGGAAACTGATCAGTTCTCCAGACTGAGGCTGGAATGAGCCAGAAGAGAATGGGCTGAGCTCCTCACTGCAGAACCAACAGATGGGGCAACACTGCAGGCAGCTGTCCACCAGCCTGGAGCCTCCTCAGGGCCAGCGGGACTGCTGATGGGACGATGGCTGGTGCCTCGGCCCCAACTGGCCTCCAGGTGGCTTGGCGTGGCTTAAAGGCCATGCCCCGGGCCTCACCATTCATGCCCTCACCCCACTCCACACCCACCCCAGCCCGTGCCCTAGGTGGGTGATGGCCCCAACCATAGGGAATCCCACTGCCACACTGCACACCCGGAAAACACCTCAACTTCAAGTGAAAACAGGAGACAGTGCTGAGGGGAAATGGTCTCCAGGACAGGGCAGCTTGCATGCTGCCAACCCCTGGGTCCCAGGGTACCTGTCTTTACCAAGAACAGGGGGACCCAAAGCTGTAAAACTCCTAGAAGAGAACAGGGGAAGGGCTTTATGGCAGTGGGTTTGGCAATTTCTTGGATATTACACCAAAAGCAAAAACAGACATGGTACTATATCAAACTTTTATGCATTAAAGGACACAATCAAGAGACTGAAAAGGCAACCTCCAAAATGAGTAAAAGTACTTGCAATACACCTGATAAAGGGTTAACACCCAAAATATATAAAGAACTCAACTATTAAAAAAAAAACCTGACTTAAAGGTAGGAAAAGTACTTCAATAGCCACTTCTCCAGAGAAGACAACACCAATGGCCAACAAGCACAAGAAAAGATGCTCAACATCACTAGTTGTGAGGGAGATGCTATTCATAACCACATGAGACACCACTTCACACCATCAAGACGGCTAAGAAACAAAGCAGGTAATAACCAGCGCTGGGGAAATGCAAGAAATCGGGCTCTCGTGCACTGCTGGTGGGAATGTACACTGGGGCGGCCGCTACAGAAAACAGCATGATGATGCCTCAAAACAGTCGACAGAATTACCATAGGATCCTGCAACTCTGAGCATTACCCAAAAGAACAGAAAACAGGATGTTCGAAGAGCTACTGACACGCCACGTTCACAGCCTTACTCACAGAAGCAACCCAAGTGCCCACCAGTGGCTAGAGGGATACAGACACCTGCCTGCACGGGGACCTCCAGGGGGCCAGAGCCCTCCTCCTGCAGAGCACCTCCCTGCCACCCACACGAGACCTGGGAGCCCTACTAAGTGCTCAATAAAATCCAGGCCTTTGCCCACAAACCCTGTCAGGCCCTGGCTGAGTGTCCTCTAAGGGCACTTCCTGTCTCAGGCAGGCGCCCTCACACCACACAAGGCACTGGGCTGCCCTGCCGCTCCTCCATCAGTAAACATCCTCTCGTGTCCACAATACATAAAGTACAATCAGCAAGAAAAGCACAACCCAGAAAAAATGGGCCAAAGCCTGGTGTCCTCACAAAGGGGTTGGCTAAGTAGCCAGCAAACATGCAGAAACACAAATGAAACTGATAGGAAGCCATGCGCACCCTTAGGAGGGTCCACTCCGGGCAGAGCAGGGAGCCCCAACCTCCCAGCCAGGTGGCCCCGCCCAGCACACCTTCTCCTGGAGCAGGTTGCCCCGCTCCTTCAGCAGGCAGTTGATCAAGACGGTGGCCGCGCGGGAGCAGTTCTTGTCGGGGTCCCCCAGGCTCTCAAACAAGGTGAGCAAGAGGCTGATGAGCTGATTAGGCGGGAGGCGCTTCGCAATAACCTAGGAGGAGGGCCGGCCGCCAGAAGTGAGGCAGGGCAGGCCGACCCCCAGGCAGGGCCCCACCACACTGGGCGCAGCCTCCCTCCTGCGGCCCCTCCTCCCAGCTCTGCGCCTCCAGGAGCCCCCGCAGGACGCAGGGCTGTGACCTCCCCACTGCAACCCCACTCCCCACCAGAGCCGGCCAGCAAGGAGGCAGCCTTGGGGGACCCGGGGCCCTAACCCGTGGGGCGGGCTGAAGTGGCCCTGCAAGGGCAGCTGCCCAGGAACTCTCCAGAATAGACTCAAGGGCAGAGGTGACATGTCCCACCCCGGACAGCCCAATACTGGATCTGCAGCGCTGGCTCCCCACCAGCCCAGCAATGGCCGCCTTTCTTTCTCCCCTGAGCACAACAGAGCAGTTGAGGCTCAAGCAGGCTGAGGGAGCAGCACGAAGGCAGAGGGAAGCACAACACCAGGGACACTAAGGACGAAGATGCAAAGGCAGAAAAGCGGCTGAACACCCAACGTGCCTGCCCTGGGCTCGCCAGGTCTGGGTCTGCCTTGCAGCCTGGAGGCCCTCACCTGGGCCCTGCTGTCACCCTTCCCCCTCCTTCTGCCTACACCCCAAGAGCCTGTTTCCAACACCACAGGGAGAAACAGCACCGCCCAGGCAGGGGGCTCCCCAGGTGGCTGGGGGCAGCTCCCTCAACCCCTGGAGTCAGGAGGGGACGGAGCTGGGGCCACACAGCTGCCTCTCTGAAAGAAACCTGGGCCTTGCTGCAGGGCCCCTGCGATGCACGGTGTTCCTGTTGGAGTCCCTCTGGGCCCGGACAACAGCCGCCCCCTCTGGACTGTCGGCAGGCACCTGAGCTACGCTGTGGCAGGTGTGGAAGAGGATGGCAGGGTCGGGGTGCACAAGGCCATCTTTGAGGGTGAGGAGCCGCTCCGCCATGTCATCCCGGTAGTCACGGGAGAAGCCTGCAGAGAAAGGAGGGAGCATGGAGCTGGGTGGGACCCCCCCCAGCCACCTGAGGCCCAGGCTCTGCTCCTCGTCCCTCCAGCACCTCTGCCCAGCCAGGGGCTCACCCTCATAGCCCAGCTGGAGGTAGAGCAGGGAGTAGACACAGCTCACGGCCTCTTGGCGGGTGGCAGGCCACAGGTCCGCACACCGGGGGGAAAAGAGGCCGACGAGGAGGCCCAAGTTGTGGAAGGGCACCAGGGCCTGGAGAGAAGCAGGTGGAAAGTGCTGCAGGGACACTGGAAGATGGCCAGGCAGGAGAGCTGGGTCCCTGGTGAGGTCCTTCCCCTGCGGGGGAGTGAGCCCATGCTGCCCCCAGGGTGGGACGTTCAACACCAGTTAGCACCCCCACTCACACCCCTTGGCCTTCCTGCCCCCACTGTTCCCTTTCTGGTCCTGGGGTTGCCGGCATGGGGGTTCATAGGAGGGCAGGCTGGAGTGTTTGGAGGAGGACCCCAGGACCAGCTGTGAGGCCGAGTGTCTGTCATGGCACACACAGACCACTGCAGGTGGCGACTGGCAAGAAAGAACCTGAGTGGGAAGAGCCCCTCTGTGTGCGCACAGAAGCCGAGGACCATGGGGGCACACATGCAGATCTGGCTACATAAAGAGGGGAAGTTTGGGTGCATTTTTAAAAATAACAAAACACCAAGAGAGAAAGCCTACAATTATCCCGCTAGATGAAAAAAAAGGCACGTGACACCATCCAGTCCATGCTTCTGATAGAAGTCCTCATTAAGGCCCTGGCTTGGGTTGGTGCGTGATCCAGATACGCCAAGGCTGCAGGATCAATCCCCAGCGAGGAGGGCACAGAGACGCAACCAGTGAGTGCGCAGTAAGTAGAACACATCTCTCTGTCCGCCTCTCCATCCTCCCTTCCTCTCTCTCAAAGATCAGTAAGCTTAAAAAGTTCTCATGGAAACAAAAAGCCATGGAACACGAAAAGAAGTAAACATAGTCCACCAGGGTCAAGCCTCATGCTCAGCCACAAAACTACCAGAGGAGGGGCTGCCACTCTTGTCACGTTCCCTAAGTGCTGGACAAGGGAGGGACTGAGCTGTGCAAGTATTAGGTGGGGAGGCCAAAAGCCCTAGGTTTGTAAACCATGTGATTGTGTATCTGAAAAACATAAAGAAACCAACTAAAAACTCCTAAGAACGAAGTAGTCTTTTAAACTGCCCAGTAATGAGGTGCCCCCCAAACCCAGTTTCCCAGACACCCCCAACAAGCAAAGGCAAAATGACAACCACGATCAGCTCTGGGACGGTGTGGAGCAGCTGTCCTCACAGAGCTGCTGGCTCAACTACTTAGTCCATGGATCTCGTCACAACTGCAGGACTGTGTCACATGGACCCAACATTCCTGGAGTTCAGGGCCTGGTGAGGACAACCATGGAGTTCTGGAAGAGCTCAGGAGCGAGCCCTGACATCTCACCCAACATGAAAATGCACACCCGAGGGGCGCCTGAGGCTGCCCACCACAGCTGCCACAGCATTCTGCCGGGTCAGGCTCCATGTTTGCCTGAACTGCTGCTGCTGCCTCCAATGCACTCATTTCCTCCTGCACCCAGCTCCCCTGCAGGTTCTCCCTCGCTTGGGAAACGTCACACATCAGCACTGCCTGACATATGGACTCTGAGAACAAAGATGTCCATCAAGGGCTGAACTCTGAGTGGCTGGCTCCAAGGACACGCATGGCCCTGACCAGCCCTCCACTCACATCTCCAGAAAGAGCAGGGGTACTCGGGAGTGTGACATGAGCCCAGGGTGGTGGCCGGATGACAGCCAGAAAGCCGGCTGGGCGCTCTGGGACATGAGAGTGGCAGACCTCAAGCTGGCGAGCAGGAAATGAGATGTCCAGGACAGGGTGGGGCAGCAGTGTCACTGATGGTCACTCACACTGACATGCAGGTGCTCCAGGAAGAACTGCAGCAGGCCAGCGCTCAGGCAAAGTGCCCGTGCCCGCTCGTAGCCCCGAGGGGACTTGATCCACGGGCTCAGGTGCTGGGGAAGAAGGGGGTTTCACACAGGTGCCAGCTCAGCTGGGGTGACAGCCCAGGAGGCAGGATCCCACGCGCCATGGGCAGGTCAGCTTCCCTGACAGGCCTCCCTTCCCAGCTCTGGGGCCCAACAGTCTGGTCAGAGCAGGTCACTGCTGCAGCTCATCCCTGCCCCACCTCTGCCTGCTGGTCTGGTCACACGTACGGACACCCCAGGCGGACCTCGAGCAAGCCAGGCCTACAGAGGGACAGGGCAGCCACAACCTTCCCATCCCAATGCCTCAATGGCCCCAGGCAGTCCGAAGCTCACATCTGGAGCCCCTGCAGGGTTTCTGCATCCAGGCAGCATGGACAGAGGGGACACAGGAATAGGCTCCAGGCCCCACCTGCACACAGACCCCATAGCATTGCAGAAAGCACCAAGTGGCCCCTGTGAGTCCCTGGGCATGGAGGGCCCAGAGAAACAAAGGATAATTGGCTGCCAGGCGCCCCCACCTCCCAGAGTTCACGGCACACCGTGCACACCTCCACCATGATCTGCAGGCCCTGGGGTGTCAAGTTCCGCCGAAGGATGCTCCTCAGAAGATCCTCAAGGGCGCGCATGGTGTCCAGGTACAGGGACTGAAGGGGAAGGAGGGGTCAGCCCAACTAGTGATCCCACCACCCACAGGGCTGCTCCTCTGCCCCCGCAGGCACGAGCAGGAGGAAAGGGGCCCACGGCAATACCTGCTGGTGGCCATCCTCCCCCTCAGGCTCAGGCAGCACAGACACAACACTGTGCAGACAGCCATGAATCATGTCGCTCTGTGCCTGCTCTTCCAGCTCAGGCTGCAAGGAGCTGTGCCCTGAGTCAAGGGCCGGGTCTGTCCAGCTGCCCCTGCACCCTCACCCCAGGAGCCCGCCCTGGGAGAAAAGGATACACCAAGTAGGTGCAGGCGAGCATAGCCTTCTTCCGAATGTGTGTCCGCAGGGAGTCCGGGGGCTCTGCCTTGATGAAGTCCTGGGGGGCAGCATGTGACTCAGCCCTGGGCCAAGGCACCAGCTCTCCTCCCTGGCAGGTGACAGCTTCAGGCTAAATTGTATGCCAAGTAGGTGCCCGAGCCCTTGCTGCCTGTGCCCTGGCCTCCTCAGGCCCACCTCCCCTCATCAGCGCCAATGCCTTTCAGGCGCCCCAGGACCCACCAGGCTCCTCTTAACCTCACCATCATCTGGGCCACCAGCTCTGCCTTCTGTGCAAAGTGGAAGGAGCCGGCCTGTGCACTGCTGCAGATGGCCTGGCACACCATGCACACGCTCTGAACAAGGCACAGCTGCAAGGCTGGGTCCTGCAGGGAAGGCAGGTTGTAGGAGGCCACCCGCGCCTGCTCCCCAGCGTGGCTCTACCCTGAGGTTGGCTCATGGGGCTGAGCCGAGAATGGGTAGCTGCCCATAGCAAGAGGCCAGATGACACACTCCCTGCTCTGAAGGGCTCATCAAAGTCACCAGGACTTCGGGTGCCCATGGAGGAACCATGAGGCTCTAGTTCTGCCTGGCCCAGGCCCTGCGGTCCCTGGGCCATAGCCTTAGGCAGATAACTGCGGACAGATGGTGCACTCTGTACCCCTGTGTCCCCTGCACCTGGCCGTGTGGCTGAAAGGGTCCTCCCAAAAGGGAAAAGGAAATACACCCAAGAAGCACCCCAGCACATCAGGGCTGCTGCCCCCTGCAAGTCCCCCCAACTCGGCCTCTGGGGTTCAGGGAAGGGGTAGTGCCCCCCACACACTTCTAATGGTCTGGGGAAAAGACAACTCTCAGGACAGCCCCACCCCCAGCCTGAGGGTCTGTCATCAAGGGGAGGGCTTTTGGTCAAGGCCCCAGAGAGAGGCTTCCAGGTTAGTGCCAGAGGTTCCAGAAGGGAAATGCGTTAGTGAGGCCAGAAGCCACTGTCACTGGCTGCGTAACTGAGCCCTTTCCCAGGCGCTTGCTGAAAGGTCAGCCCCGTGAGCATCAGGGAGCACGGCCAGTAGACAGGCTGCGGCCCACAGCCCCCTGCCCCCGCCTGCAAACCCGCCACTGCTGCTCAGAGAGCAGAAAGCCCCCTTCTTCCCACCCACCATCCAGAGTCTGGGCCAAACCAGGAGAGGAGCTGCTGCTCCCAGGTACGTGAGGACAGGCCCTATCCCCACGGACCTCGACCAGGAGCCCAGCAGTGCCCCCATGGCTCCTGCCCCCGAAGCTCAGCCCAGCCCAGTGGAGAGAGAAAGGCAGAGTCCGAGCTTATGTCCTACACACTGTACCTTGGTCTCTACCTTTATTCCCAGAACCTGAACAACGAGAAGTGAGAGGCATTAACACGCGAGCCTGGGAGGCGCGCTCCTTCCCGGAGGCCTGCCCCGGCGCCCACCTTGGTGCTGAAGCACCGGAACATGTTACGCAGGATGTCAGGCTCGGCCCTGGCCAGCACCAGCTCCCGGGGGGCCCGTGCAGCCACGTGCCCGTAGCAGAGGATCAGCGCGCCCTTCACTTTCTCTGCCTCGTTGTCATTCCGATCCTGAGGTGCGGTGGGGGAGCAGGATTTAGTCAGTGTCATGGCTAACCCTCCACAGGGAGCCTTGCACAAAAGCCCCGGGCCTCAGGAGAAGGCAGAGCGGCCAGTAATGACAGAGGCTTAGACTGACCATACCCGCCCCAGGGAGAGCCCCTCCATCAGGGAGAGCAGGACTCAAGTCATTTGGGGACCAAGGGACAGGGACCAAAGGTCTGAGTAGGGGACCACGGGCGGACGGTCAAGCAGGAGGAAGAGCTGGGGAGCCGGGCGAGGGTCCCCCCTGTCCTCGGGACCTGCTCACACCTGCACACCCAGCCCAACCCTGCGAGTCTGTAACTGGGACAGGCAGCTGGAGACAGAACACGGAGGGGCGAGGGCTTGGCTGGAGGCAGGCAGCCCACCAGGTCCCCAAACGGGCTTTGGCAAGAGACGGCCTCCACCAGCCACCAGGGGGCAGAGGAGCAACAGAAGGTAGATGGGACTGCAGGGCTGCAGGCCCCTTGCCCCCAGCTGGGAGGGAACCCACAAGCGGCTGTCCCCCAGCCTGCAGGCAACCCCGAGCCCAGGATGCCCCTGCCACCTCCTGCACAGCTGGGCTGCTGCTGCACCTTAAAAATGTTGAAGATGCCCATGGATTTCCTGGACACATCCGACCTCACAAAGTCCTCCAGCTGGGCCAGGGTGTCATCCAGGTGGGAGATGGCACAGATCCCACAGCAGCAGGCCAGGCCCTGGGGAGGCGCACAGGTGCTCACACCAGGGCAGGGATGGGTGTGGGGGCGAGGGACAGGAGGAACACACGTCACGCACACACAGGGCTGTGTCCGTGCACAGCACACAAGCTCTCTCTGGCTCAGTGCTTGAGAGGAGACAGTGAGCACGGCCAGCCAGCCACGGGCACAGGGCTTCCCAGGGGCCGGGACAGGGGCAGGCACCTCACGATCGGCCTCTTCCTGGTATCTGGCCGTTTCCAGCAGCTCCTGCAGAAGCTTCCTCACCACATCTTTACTGGAGGCAGCACCCAGGGTGGTCCCCACACACTTATACAGGAAGTGCTGTGGCAAAGCCAAGGAGAGCACTGTGGTGACACCTGGTGAAGGAGCCCAGCACCGCCAGCCAACATGGGGACCCACGGCATGGCCGCTGCACATGTAGGGAGTCTCCAGCCACCCACCACCCAAAGGCGGCTCGCAGGCCTTCTCTTCCTGGTTCTGCCAGGGCCCCAAGGGCCACCAGACGCGGGTTGAGGCAGCAAGTGACGCAGAACCAAAGTGCAGGACTTGGACCCAAAGGCCATGCTCAGAAGCCCTGCTGGCTGCCGCCCACACCTTCTCCTGGGGAGCCGCATTGTAGCAGGGGAGCTGCTTGCACATCTCCAGGCTCAGCTGGCAGGTCCACGTGTTGTCAGACACGACCGCGAGGCTGTCTCGAAGAAACTGCAGGCAGGGGCAGCAGTGAGGGCTGGGGACTCGGCCTGCACTGGGCTGGCTGGGGAGGGGCCAAGCCCAGGGTTGGTACGCAGTGACCTCAGGGTGGTCCTGTGCCACAGTTCTGAATGGTGGAGGATGGCCTTCGAGTCCAGGGAGATTTGCACCGACAGCAGCCAACAGAGGAGGATGCTGTAGCCAGGGAAGCTCAAAGCTCCTGTCATTTGGCCATCACAGAAGGGTGGGCTATCTGGGAGGGGTGGCAGATGATCCTCATCCCAGACATACCCACCTGTACCCCCGCCAGCCACACCACTAGGCCAAGGCAGGTGTCACAACCCTAAGAAAGTACAGACCCCCCAAGTTCTCCCCACCCAGGTCAGGCCACACCTTGGTCTCCCCTCCCTTCTCTCACCACCAGCAGCTTTTCCTCCCACTCCTTCTGTGACAAGGTCTCCTCTGTGTGCTCTGAAATGACAGTCACCAGTCAGCCTAGCCAGCAGGCTGTCCCAACAGACCAGAGAAGGGTGTTGAGAGCATCTTGCCCAGGCCCCGCCCCGCCCCCAACCTGCCCTGGCCCTGCCACTTTCCAAGAGAACAAAGGAAATACAGAGTAAGCCACAATCCCAGGTGCCTCCCGTGTCGCAAGCAGGAGCACCCTTTGGCCTGCTGTCCAGACCCTTTCTGAGTCACAGTGAAGACCACTTTTTCCCACTTACAAAAGCCTGGTCCCCACAGGCAGCACTGCCATAACTGGCAGAATGGGATCAGAGGGGCAGGGGCCCACCCGCCTCTCGGGCCTCACCATCCAGGTATTCCAGCAGCAGCGGGATGGTTGTTGCCCACCGTGGACCCAGCAGAGGATGGATGTCCCGATGCAGGACACTCAGGAGACGCAGTGAGGCCACCCCTCGGCCATCACCCAGGTAGGGGCGGGAAGACACAGTCTGCAAGCACAGGTGGGAGCTAGACAACAAGACACAGGTACCCAACGCGCAGAGGGGAAGCATCCTTTCCTGCCATGACAGCACAAGGATGGGCCCCTGGGGACAGAAGGGAGAGCCTACTCCTCTTCTGACACTCGTCAGGCGGCACTGTGCCACTTACCAGAAGCCTGGTGGCTATGGCGTAGGGAGACGGCAGGGTCACTGCAAAGGAGACAGGATGATCAGGGGCTGCTTGGCTGGGGTGGGGGGAGGTGCATGGGGTGTAGACAGGGTGCGTCTGGGCAGGGGCAGGGTCAGGAGCTGGGGCTCTGCGCACCGTGGCCATCGTACTGGATGAGGAGGGTGTCGGCCCCCGCCTCCTGCCTCTTCTGGGCCAAGTGCACGAGGCTCCTGCAGAGTGGGGTCAGTGCTCCTGTGAAGCGCTCAGGGGTGAGGAACTCGAACAGGTATGGCCAGAGGACCTGGGGGCAGTGCCACGGTTTGTCTCAGGAGCAAGGCTTTAAGGGAGCGGCCTCAAGGAGCCCCTCGCCCTGGGGCAGCAGGGGCAGCGGCAGGCCAGCCACTCACATCGCTCATCCTGTCCACTGTGGTGCTAACAAGGTAGAGGGTGCTGATGCTGACGGCGCGCACGTTGTCGGCCTGGGGCTCCTCCCCGGGCACCCCGGGCTTCTGAGGCTGAAAAGAGGGGGAGGGCAGGAGCATGTAGGGCCCCACACCACACGGCTGGCCTTGGGCTCTGGGCCATGAGGATGCAGCCTGGATGGAGGCTGGACAGACCCTGCCAAGAAACCACTACAGGGACAGCCATGTCGCCTATCACAGCCAGGAAATGCGGTCTCCACTAAAACCCCCTTAGAAAGGGGGCAGAGCCCTGGCTAGTGGCTCAGTGGATAAGGTGCCGGCCTGCAAACCCAAAGGTCACTGGTTCCATTCCCAGCCAGGGCACATAACCAGGTTGCAAGCCAGGTCTCAAGCCAGGTCCCCAGCTGGAGGCAGGTGAAAGGCAACCACATTGATGTCTCTCTCCCTCTCTGCCTCCCTTCCTTCCCTTCTCTCTAAAAAGAAATGAAAAATTTTAAAAAAAATTTTTTTTTAATTTTTAAAAGAAAGAGGGCTCACCTGGTTTAGTTCTAGTCTGTAACATAAAGGGCACCCTGGGTACCTCCTACAAGCCCCTGATTGCCGGCGTCAGCACCCCCTGACTTCAGCACATGCTGCCATGCACAGCACAGGGAGAGCCTTCGGGGAAGCAGAGCCACCTGAGAACACGCCCACCTTCCTGGGAGTGGACCCAGCAAGTGGCTCCCAGGAGGCATGTGAGGAAGAGAACGGTCAGTTCTGCAAAGGCTTCACACTGAGCAACTGCAACGACTGTGGGGCCTGGTAACTCCGTTCACTTAGAAATCACAGGCCAAGCAGAAAATCTAGGAATACGAAGGCCTTGAATAACTATTTTTAAAGCTCACTCTGAAAGAACACCAGAAAGCTTTGTACCGAATACGCACACACTCCTTTGAGAGCCTGACCTCCCGTTAGGCCACAAGGAGTATCTCAAGAGACTCTTGCCTGGCTGATGTGGCTCAGGGGATTGGGTGCGAACCAGAGGGTTGTTGGTTTGCTTCTCAGTCAGGGCACATGCCTGGGTTGCAGACCACCTCTCACACATCGATGTTTCTCTCCCTTTCTCACTCCCTTCCCCTCTCTGAAAATAAACTCTTTTAAAAAAGAGAAAGAGAGAGATTCTTAAAAGCAGAAGTAAACCTGGCCCGAGTCAATGCAGACAATGCAATAAAGGGACAAGTCCACAACAGCCATGGAAAGCTGTTCCTTTAGAAAAAAATTTAAATCCTAAAAGAAACTTTGGGTTAATAAAATTCCCAAACAGAAACTGCAAACCATCTGACAGTGGACACTGAGACCCATCCATGTCTATCAAGAGCACAAACATGAGGACACATAGACCAAAAAGATAAACTTGCCTTGAAAAACATACTATAGGTAGGAATAGTGATAGGAACCAAGAACAAGAAAAAAATGTAAAAAATTGTAACACCTGAAATAATTCCAGTCCGGAATGAATAGCGAAATGGTTATTGCTGAGGGAGAGATGCCTGACTTGGGTTGAACACTTGCAAGGAGAATAAAGAATGAAAAAGAAAGATATAAAAGGCAGAGTGCTACCGGACAGATAATGCAAGCACTAGAATCGGAAAGAAAGAAAAATGGAGAGCCAGGAAATTTCAAAAAAATAAGAGAAAGACAAATCCCTCATACGTAAAAGATTGGAACATGGTCCAGAGCCGGAGGCAGGGCCGTCCCAGGTCAGCCTGGAACGACCGCTGTGCCAGGAAGCAAAGGCTCCGAGGAAGGTGGAGGCCACCCCGCTCGCACACTCTGACCGCCAGGCAGCAGCAGAGCGGGGCTGAGGATGACCGCACCAAGCGGCAACCCAGGACCTACACAGCAACATACACGTGTGAGCACAGAATGTGGAGAGTCCTTCATGACTGCAGAGGGCTGAAAGATCAGTACAGAAAATCAGAAATTGATTTTAAACTAGACAGCGTAGGGGCAACGGGCTCGTGATGCCTCGCACAGATGAGGTTTCATTGAGCTGTGTGTGGGCTGGACACTACACCCAAATAAATTCAATTGAAAAATAAAAAGTAAAAAGTAAAATTACCAAATATGGATGAAAGAAATCAAAGAAGATCTAAATAAATGTAGAGGTGCACCGTTTTCATGGATTGGGAGACTCAATGTTATAAAGGGATCAGTTCTTTCCACATAGTCTAAAGATTCACCACAAACGCAATCATAATTGCAACAGGTTTATTTTTTGTAGAAATGAAAAAGATGATTCTAAAATTTTATGGAAAAGCCAAAGGACCACAATTGTAACAGACAAACACAGTTAGAAACGAAGACTACAGTGGGAGGACTCGCCACTGGACCTCACATGTGCCACGAAGCTGTGGGCGTGACAGCGTGGGACCAGCAAAGGTCACACGTTTGAGGGACAGACGGAGCCCATTAAGTCCGCTGGGTTTTCCACAGAGATGCAAAGGCAGCTCAGTGGTGTAGAGAGAAGAGTGTTTTCAACAAGTGGAGCTGGACAACTGGACATGTAGCAAAGGCACATACTTCGTATTCAAATAAAAACTAACTCGAAATGGATCCTAGACCTAAATGCAAACCCTAACACATGAAACTTCTAGAAGACATAGCCGATCATCAATGGGTTAAGCAAGGATTTACCAGCTAGGACACCAAAAGCATGATCTAAAAATTAAAAAACTGGTAAGCTGGGCTTATAAATTATTAAAACTTAACACTCTTTGAAAGATACTGTTAAAAATACAAAGACCCATGCACCTGAGCTGAGCTGTCTCCCAGAGGCCCCATGCCCAGAGTAGCTGAGGGACAGTCAGTGCCCAGGAGCAAGGAAGCAAGCAATCCTTTTAAAAATGGGCAGAGGCCATGGAAGACGACCGGTGGCGGCAGGTGAGCGCAGGAGGAGGTCAGCACCACAGTCATCAGTGAGGCGCAGACTGAACCCACAGTGCGTCGCCTGTTAGAAAGGCTCAGAAAACAAACTGCAGCCCTGGCCAGCGACTCCGCTGGCTGGAGCGTCCCAGGGGTGGATCCTCAGTCAGGGCACGTACCTAGGTTGTGGGTTCCATCCTGGATCGGGTTGTAGATGGGAGGCAAACGATTGATGTTCCTCCCTTAAACCAATGTTTCTCTCTTCCTCTCCCCTCCCTTCCCCTCTCTAAAATCAGTAAGAAAATATCCTCACATGAGGATAAAAAATACATAACACACAAAGAGCCCCACGTGCTGACAAGGACGTGGAGCCACAAACGCTAACCACACACGTGGGCATGCAAACCAGTGCAGCTACTTTGGAAAGTGGTCTGGAAGTTATGTGCCAATCACCCCAGCAAACTCACACCTGGGGAACCTGCCCAAAGTCAACAACAGTGGGCTCGCAGGAACTGGACCCAGCGCTTGAGGTGGCTTCATTCCTAACCACCAGACCTGGCAGGTAACCCTTTGGCTGGCAAGTGGACAAACAAGCATATGATGGACCGGGACTCAGCAGTAAAAATAAACAAAAGATATGTCCATGTGACAATGCAAAAGGCCTCAAATACAGGACACAAGAGAAAGAAGTCAGACTCAAAGGGCTCCAAGCCACATGACCCATTTGGCGATGTTCTGGAAAGGTGACCCTCAGGGACAGAACACGGAGGACAGTGGCCAAGGTGGTGGGGGCAGGTCACAAGGAGAAGGGACTCATGTCCTGACAGGTGGCTGTGCGGCTATGGACTTCAGAGGGTGTCTCTGGCTGCGGGTGGACTGCACTGTATCACCCTACCTTGAAAGAGCATGGGTCGGGGGAGTACAGATGCAACAGCAAGTGCCCTTGCACCTGACTTCCGGACCTTCAGGGCTCCTTGGCCACAGCACCGGCCCAGCAACAGGGCCCTTGACACCGGCTATCAGGCCCACCACCCAAGGTCAACCTGTCTCAGAGTCGCAAGTCAATTTGGTTTATTTTCAAACATTTTATCATGGACATTTTGAAACATGGGCAAATGCAGAAAGACTGACAAAAAGACACGGTGAGTGAACTGCTGGCCACATGTCCACCTGGCTCCCACCTGTAGGCAGTGTGTCAAGCAAGCAGCTGCTCCTTCCAAAATCATTTAAGTCTCTCACCTTCCCTCCAATTCAAAATGATGACAAGAAATCATAGAATTCATAATGGAATCTTCCTTATCAAAAAGAATTAGCCCTGGCCCTGGCTGGTAGCACAGTGGATAAGGCGCCAGCCTGTAAACCCAAAGGTCGCTGGTTCGATTCCCAGTCAGGGCACAGAACCAGGTTGCAAGCCAGGTCTCCAGCCAGGTCCGTAGCTGGAGGCAGGTGAAAGGCAACCCTACATGGATGTTTCTCTCCCTCTCTGCCTCCCTTCCTTCCCCTCTCTCTAAAAATAATAAACAAAATCTTAAAAAACAAACAAAAAGAACTAAAAGTCTATTTCCTACCACTAGTCTCCATCCTCCCCGGGTGCACCTATTGACCTTGCAGGGCCCAAAGGACAAAGCACGCAGCTGAGCTGGGTTACGAGGCTCCGTGCTGTCAGGGGCACACTCACAGCCTCCACTCACTCAGACTGAACTCATGTTTCAGCATCAAGGGCCGAGTCCCATTTAGGGATGTGGGAGTCCCCTGCCAGGCTTGCCTGGTCCTGAGCTAGGCGAACAGGCCAGCTCTGTGGGCCTAAAGAGACCAGGCCCAGAGCAGGAGGACGACGGAGGCCACCACAGGCGGCCGCTGGCAGGGATGTTGCAACCCCTCTGTAGTGCCTATTTCACCAGGGTCTGCCTTGCTCTCCCCCAAGAAGAAAGTGAGATTTTCTTAGTAGCTTTTCAACAGAAAAGCCCCAAAGAGGGCCCCATACCTGTTGTGCCTCTCCCGTCTGAGTCCTGGAGCCAAGGAAGCGACCACTCAGGTGCACAGGCCCTGACTGGACACTAAAGGAAGCTGCTAGGCACACAGCCACAAGTGGCAGCCATCCCACCTGCCCCCAGAGCCCAGGACCCCCTGGTGCCTACTACCCTCCCCAGCAGAGCCACCAGGTCCGACCGGTCAGTGCAAGAGCAGGGCCCTTACCTCGGCGTCAGGGGGCAGCGCACACTGCTGCACCAGGTACTCCAGCATCGCCTCGCCACCAGGCTGCTCCAGGTAGCCATGGTGGGCCATGGCGCTGATCACCTGCACCACTGCCCGCTTCACCTGCACGGGGCACAGTCCAGCGTGGACACACGAAGCTCATTCTTTCCTCTGCCTGCAGCTGCACCTTGGCCACACTTGCACCTGTACCCACACTCGCACCTGGGCCCCCCTCACAGCCCCTCCCTGCACAGGTGGCCTTCTGCAGCCTGCACGTCTCACATCTGGAGGCTTGGGGCTGTCAGCCGAGCAGCCACCAGGTCTAAGTGAGGGACACCTGATAAAGACGCTGGGTGCAGGCTGGGGCTTTCCAGAGTGGCAGCTCCTGTGTGCTGTCACATTGCTGTCCGTGATTCCTCGGGGAGAAGATGGCTGGGGCTCCAGGGTACAGCCTCTTGGGCCTGCGCCACATGCCACAGTCAAGGCTGAGGCTGCCCTGTCTTTGTGATGAGCCAGAACTGGGAGCAGCACGGCTCTCATGAGCTCTGTAGTCCTTCTAGGAAATTCCTGAACCTGAGGGTGGAGCTGGGACATGCCTAACTTCTCACCTAGGGATCTGTCTCAGGAGCAAGACCTGGGGACTCCCAGACACACCCGCCCTGTGCTGCTTAGGGCCAGCAGCCTAGTCAGAGCCGCATTGGATCCCGGCCTGGCCACACTCCCAGCAGCAGCAGCGGAGGGTGCAGTTCAGCTGATCCTGTGACTGACCTTGCTGTTGGTATCCAGAAGAGGATGCCTCATGGAGGAGAGGATAAAGGGCTTCTTAACTTCCATCTGAGCAGCTGCAAGGAACAAAGAGGTGGCTCAGCCACCCCATGGAGATCAAGGCCATTGGCCTGTCCCCCACCACCTGGTTCCTGGGGTCTGGCCTCAGCATGGCCCTCCATGTGTGGGGGGGTAGAGCCCACAAGCAAAGCCCACGCTTCTCTCCAGGAGATAAATCACTGTTTACCCCAAGTAACATTTTACTTCACTAAAAAACTACAAGTTTTGGCAGTTTAAGGCAGCAGGACAGTCAACGACATGTAAACAGAGAATTCTGTATTTCATAAACCAGCAAGATGGACCATCAAGTGTAAACCAAAGAAACTATCGCAGAAATCACGACTCAGTTCCCCCCAGCCTTCCTTAGAGCCACAAGAAGGAGCTCCTACACCAGGATGGGAGACACACTCATTCAAAAGGACATGGGCCCCTCTGTCCCAGAGGCTGTTCACAACAGCCAAGACCTGGAAGCAGCCGAGGCCCTCACCAGCAGACCTGTGGGTGAAGAACCATGGTACTCGTATACCAGGACTGTGCCCAAAGTATTGCTGTATAAACTGATTTAATTATAGTGACATTGACTCGATGCTTTCAGGACAGACCTCGTAGAGGACAGATCTGTAGAGGACAGATCACTAGAATGTGATCTGGCCATAAAAGAGAATGCAGTCTTGCCACTTGTGACAGCATGGATGGACCTAAAGGGTATTATTCTAAGTGAAACAAATCACAGAAAGGCATATGCCAGATGATTTCAGACATCTGTGTAGTCTAAAGAACAAAATAAATGAACGAACAAACAAAACAAAACAGAAACAGACCTACAGATACAAAGAAGCAGCTGACACTTGCCAGAGGAGGGAGGTTGGGGGATGGAAATTTTAAAAAAAGAAAAAAGAATGTCACATCAGCTTTCTTCACAATTGCTAAAAACTGGGAACAACCTAACTTGTCCATGACCAGGAGAATAAGTTTTTATTCACAAACCATGATGGAATATAACTCACAATAAAAAAGGAAGAAAAGCCCTGGCTGGTGTGGCTCAGTGGACTGAGCATCAGCCTGAGAACCAAAGGGTCCCTATTTGATTCCCAGTCAGGGCACAGGTCTGGGTTACAGGCCAAGTATCCAGTTGGGGGCACATGAGAAGCAACCAGTCAATGCATCTCTTGCATACTGATGTTTTTCTCTCCTTCTCTTTTCCCTCCCTTTCCCTCTCCCTAAAAATAAATTCCTTAAAAAGGAGGAACAGGGCCCTGGCTGGTGGCGCAGTGGATAAGGTACCGGCCTTCGAACCCAAAGGTCACTGGTTCGATTCCCCAGCCAGGGCACATAATCAGGTTGCAGGCCAGGTCTCCAGCCAGGTCTGTAACTTGAATAAATCTTTAAACGTGTACATATGTACATGTATATACACATAGGGAGAGTAAGAAGATGAGGGGAAAAAGTGGCCAAAATGATACAAAATACACGTAACAGAGTTTCAAACAAGAATTCTGAAATAGTGGAACACTGAAACGCTGTACATATTTTTAAGTCCCTGAGGTGAAGTAACGTGTAAAACTATGTTGCAAGGGCATTACATGTCCCTGGCAAACACACCCCAGAACAGCCAACAATATCGGTAACATTTCTGCACTTAGAATGATACAATACACGTCCACTGAGCATCCATACATAAAAGCGAACCATGCACAGGGACAGCAGATGGCCATCAGTCACCTCAGGGACAGTCAGTGACACTAGAGCAACCTGGAGAAAGCAGATGTGGCTCAACGTTACCAGATCACACGGCCTTAATTCAAAGTTGGAAGACTTCTAAACCAGTGGGTCCTGGGCCACCCCAAGTGGGTGGTATCTGGGTCCACCGCTGTGAAACACAAGGCCTGGGGGTGCTCCTGAACCACTCCGTGCCTTCCCCCGGGTGCCCAGCAGGACTCTGGGGGCTCACACACAGGGACAGCAGCTCCAACCCAGTGGCATGTGGGACATGGAGAAGGGGACTGGGGTCCTGATGCAGGACCCCCGCTTCAGAACCAGCCACGTCATTCACCCCCTTGTTCACCTTAAAGTTTCACAAGGTTCTATGTCAACTGGATCACAATAGGTGGAAGAAAAAAGAAAATCTGGTCGCCATCAAGAAAAAAATGTTAAGGACTCTTGACAGATCAACGGCATATGAAAGAATTTTCTTTTTTTTTTTCTTTTTTCTTTTTCAGGGGAAAGCGCAAACACAGTCCCCCACTAACGAATTATGCAGTTGAGTTTTTCCCACATTTGGGGAAATTGCAGGGGTCAGCACATCCAGAGTGTAATGGGTAAGCCTCACCCTGGAAAAACCACCTTTGTGATCATGGTATCTCCCCTGCCAGGTAAGTATGAAAGAATTTTCATTGCAAGAGCTATGGTTTTTAACCTTACAGAAAGCACAATGAGATAGCACAACATAGTCATCCAAGTGGCTAACGTGAAAGACCGACCAGTGTGGTGACGACACGCTGCCTGGGGCAGAGGTGAGCCGTGTGCACTGGACAGGCGACGGGTCCCCTCTCAAGCTGCAAGAATATTACCCACGACCCAAGATCACCGCTTTGGGTAGCCCCAGTGCCAGCATGAGCTCAGTCGCAGATCATGGAACAGCAAAGCTGGGACCCCAATAGGGCGGACGCAGGGGCGGGCTCACAGACTGGGGCCTCCCCGGAAGGGAAATGAAAGCATCAGAAGCGACGACTTCCGGAAACAGCAACGCACACACAGTTACCCAGTCCACAGACGCAGAAGGAGGGCAAGAGGCCAGGCATAGCCCTTCACTCTGGGGTCCATTCACACAGTGGGCCTGGTCCTCAAGGGGGTGGGCACAAGGCTCACTAGGGGACAAGTTGCTGAGCTGCACAGTGAACACGGTGCAAATTTCTGGGTGTCGCACTCCAAATGAAAATAGCACAGCATGCCCTAAGGAGTGCTAGACTGAAAAAGCAGGTCTTTGGTTAAGAAGAAATCTCTCTCCCTACGCAAACACGTGTAGATGCAGAAAGGAACCCACAGAGAAAACAAAGCAGGGAACACGAGACAACTTCTGGAATCTGCAATATACAGACAGTTACCCAGGGGAAAGCCCCACATGCTGGCACCACCACCGTGTGGAGGTCAGCGTCCATACCTACAAGGGCACGAGGATGGGCTCCACCTCAGATGCTGCCAGGGGTACCCAGTGTCCCTGCACCTCCCTCCGCCTTGTTTTCCCTTTGGTGGGGGATGGGAAGCTTTCTTCAGGAGCCTGCAGGCAATAGGCTGAGGTCTAACCGTGCTGCCACTGTCCCCTGCCCCTGGCCCTTTCCAAGCCGCCCCCCATGTACAGGGCTGTTTGCAACCCAGTGTCCACCCTTAACCTCACGGGACTGAGTCAGCACACTTGCTCCCGAAAGGGCCATGGAGAAAACAGTACCAGCGGGAGGGCCACCTCTCGGCCCACCTTCACAGCCAGCTAGTGGTAAACCCCTCCCAGCCCTCACAAGCAGTCTGTGGGTGGCTCCTGCACAAAGCCCGGTAACAAGGCAAAACAAGACTCACAGAAAACACACTTGGTGTGAAACAGGTTCTAACTCAGCGCTGAGCAAATGAGCCATCCAAGTGGGAAACCTGGAACCTTCCATCTAGGTGTGAGGCCATCGTCAAACACATGAAAACTGAGGGTCACTCTACAGCACAACTGGCCCCAACTTCTCTAAAAGGTTGCCTAAGGGACAGCTGACCCGCATGTGGCCCACCCGAGGGGCAGCTGCTGCAGATAAGGGCCGTCTCATCAAGTGACCAACTCTCCGCCAGGGTCAGCAGCACCGTGTCTGGTGTCTGCAGCCAGGGTGAGAGGCACACTTATCAGTAAGTTTGCAGTTTTGCAAAACAGAGGACTGAGAAACATTTTTAAAGACTTCAAAGCAAGAGGCTCCCCTCACCCAGCAGCCGCTCAGGCACCGCCTACACACTCACCAGCAGAGTTGATGACGTGCCTCAGGACCTGCAGGCTGCCCACGCGGGTTCTCTCATTGCTGGTGTCCAACTTGGGCAGCAGGAAGGCCAGAAGGCGTTCAGGCGAGAAGCACGCTGCGGGAAGCACGCACACTGTAGGGATCTGCCCCGACTCCACGCTGCCTGCACCTCCAAACCTGGCCAGCAGGGGGCAAGCCTGAGGCAGGCGCAGGCCCAGACAGAGGACGCTGTGCCTGAAGCTGCCACCACGCAGGCTCCCCCAGCGAGGGTCCCAGGGCCAGGGTGCCACTCACCCAGCACGGTGAAGCAGCGCAGCACTTCCTTTTGGTTGCTCGTCACCATGGGGCTGGATGACTCCACAGGCACGCAGATCTATGACAAGGGACAGGGCGGGGGGGGTGAGATGCCAGGGACAGCTCTGCCATCCCGGGGCCCAGGCAGGTGAGAGGGCAGACCACACGCTCCTGACAAGTGCCAGGCATGTGCACTCCAGAGGGACCCTGGGCTGCTGCCCAGACTGGCTCACTGCAGCCAGGTGCAGGTTGTGGACCAGCCTCACCTGCCAAAGCAGGAGTTTATCCTGCCATAGGACAGGCTGTGGTCAGGGCGGGGTGGGCCAGGAAGGCTCCCAGCCCTCCAGGCACAGGCACACAGCCGAGCTGTCTAAGAGGAATGAGTCTGGCTGCTTCAGTAGAGTCCACCTTGTGGAGCAGAGAGGTGACACACAGTGCAAGGAGCCCTGGACCTATAGGCCTTGCCCAGCCTGAGATCAGCCAGTTTTCAGAGCTGGGGTGGCAGCTGAAGGGAGGCACTAGCCCAGGGCTCTGCTCCAGGTTCCCATTGTAGAGATCGGACCTGGTCACTAAAGGCACCTCTCCTGGTGGCTCACTTGTGGATCATTCACTCTGGGGGAGCAGAGCCCAGACCATGGGACCCTCAAGCAGCCCTATGGTTCCTAGTGCAGCCAGGAGCCATGGCCTTCACCTACAGCCACATGAAGGAACCACCATGGAAGCAGAGCTCCCAGCCTGGCAGCAACTGCAGCCATAGGCACCTGGCCAGAGTCACCAGCAAGCTGCTCCAGGTCCTGGCCGCAGGGACTGCGAGACACATTGTTCCTGTGGAAGGTGCTGTTTTGCATCACTGGTTACAGCAGTAACAGTGCAAATGGAGTCATGTGAAAGAAAGGCAAACCTGGATTCTCACTCACTTTTCCCTAAAATAAGTTCTGGGTGGATTCAACAACACAAGTAAGGGGAAACAGCGACAAAGTGCGGGATCAAAAGGGCTAAGTATCAGGAAACTTGGGCAGTAACATAGAAGACTGATAAATGATGACGTGAAACTTGTGTTGCATAGCAAAAAATTAGAAGACTCTTTCCTTTCATTAAGTCATGACTTTTGCAGAGAAATGCTATTAGGTTGTTTGATTAGTTCTAATATGTGTGCAGCACATGGTGGTTTCTGGATGAGGGTCATTGTCCACAAGTGACAGGTGCTGGGACACAGCTGTGAAGAAAAGACAGAACCTGACCTCAAGCAGCAGCAGCAAGCGGTCACTCACAGTGGACCCCTGAACAACTCAGAGCCAGGGGCGATGACCCTCAAGCAGTCAAAAATCCACACACAACTTTGACACCCCCAAAACTTACTACTAATAGCCCACTGTGACCAGACACCTCAACAGCCGATGGACAACACTGCAAGTTACACGTATTCTGTATCCTGACAATAAGGTGAGCTAAGGAAAAAGGATAGTGTTTACAGAAAGGACTTGTTCAGGGTCAGCTGTAGGTTAAAAGGAGGTCAACAAGGGAAAACAAATGGGGACCAGGTCTGGGAGGCAGCTGGTGAGGGACAGTCCGTCCTCCCTGCCAGCCGCACGTGTCCCGTTTGTCTCACTCCTTTGAGAGCTGGTCCTGGGCCCATTCCCAGTGAGCAGGGTTTTCCTGCTCTTAGGCTGCACCTGTCGCCCACTCT
This sequence comes from Noctilio leporinus, assembly GCA_004026585.1. Classification (NCBI taxonomy): domain Eukaryota; kingdom Metazoa; phylum Chordata; class Mammalia; order Chiroptera; family Noctilionidae; genus Noctilio; species Noctilio leporinus. The sequence continues at coordinate 129,606 of PVIW01004344.1, forward strand.
TTATAACAGGTGCTGAGGGTAAACTTGATCAAGTTAAGAGAAATTCCTCTCCAATCCTAGCTACTAAAAGTGTTACGGGTAAGTGGGTACTAAACTTCAAAAGCTTTCTCTGGGCCCTGGCTGGTAGCACAGTAGTTAAGGTGCCGGCCTGCGAACCCAAGGGTTGAAGGTTCAATTCCCCAGCCAGGGCACATAAGCAGGTTGCAGGCTGGGTCTCCAGTCAGGTCTGTGGCTGGGGGCAGGTGGGGTGCAACCATACATTGATGTTTCTCTCCCTCTTGCCTCTCTCCCTTCCCCCTTTCTAAAAATAATGAAGTAAAAAAATATAAAAAAAATAAAAATAAAAAAGCTTTCTCTGCACTGACTGAGATCCGAGGACACTTCCCCTAATCTTAATTCTGTGTGACGTAGCACTCCCCTGCCACCCAGTTCCCACAACCTCCACATCTCCCACCTGACCAGGACTCCCCCAAAGTGCTCCCACGACCTCACCTTTCCCCCAGCCTACCTGAGCATGCAAAGTGGCCAACAGGGAGTCAAGCTGGACCTCCAGCATGCGGCTGCCCATGCTCACTGCAGCCTCAAGGATCTGGCCCAGGCTCTGCTGGACAGAGGGGTTATCAGTGCCAGTGGAAGCCCCAACCCTCCCACGACCTCTAGGCGGGAGGGGAGGGATTAGGAAAGGGGACATGGCATGAGGCCTCTGGTGCAGGTTCTCAAGCTGCTGTCCAGTAAAGGGCAGTGGGGAGAAATGTGACCAGTCCCCACCCACTACTGAATCTAGCAGCCCTCAGGGCCACTCCTGCCACCGGAGGCGGATGCTCTAGGCCACATTGGGGCTGAGCTCTGCACCTTGGACACGTGGGCGGTCTCAGAGTGCTTCTTGTAGAGGGCGAGGACTCCAGGCAAGAGCTTGGGGAGCTGTTCCTCCAGCTTCTCGCTGGGCAATAAGTGGCTCATGGGCCCCAGGGCCTCCACCACAGCAAGCCTGAGCTGAGGAGACAACAACACAGATATTGGCTACGCTCAGAGCCCACCAGAAACAGTGGCAAAGAATACATCTGCCAAGACCCAGGGCTGATAGGAGGGAAGCGGGTACCACATGGTGGGGTCCTCAGGGGCCTGGCCTCCTGCTGTCATCAGGCCATGGCCCTCTTCCAGGGCAGTGGGGGTTGGGGCAGGAGGTGGTGTCCACAGTAGCTGGGGCTCAGAAGCCAGCACTCTTTGGAGCCCTGCAGCAGAGACTGCCCAGAGCATGTCTGCTCCCTGATGAGAACCCCACTGCCTGGTTGCAGAGAACTGGGATGGGACACATGAAACCAGACAGACAGCTCCATCCACTCCCCGCAGAACAGAAGGGGCCTGGGCAGGAGGAGGGGACCTGGGTGGGCAGTCTTGGGGTAGGAGAGGGGGGACAGCAAGATGAGGCATACTTTGGCTTCACGACTCTGCAGCCAGTGGTGAAAGAGGGTGTCATAAGCACTGCTGATGTCGAAGGCAAAGGCATCCTTCCTGACTGTGGGGTCCGGGGCTTGGTCCAGGTTGGCCAGGTACTCAAGGGTGCTCTCGCTGAAACGCTGCAGGGCTGTAGCAACCGGGCAGTGAGTGGTGTGTAGCCGTGCGCTTATGTGTGTGCTGCCCCTTCCAAACTCACAACCGCCCCTATGCGCTGGCCCGGTTCACACTCTGTGATTACACGGGGCGAGCACTGTTCCCCCAAGTTCACGTCCCTCCCAGACCTCCGGATGGGGCCTTTCTTGGAAATAGGGTCTTTGCAGATGTAGTTAAAATGTGGTCACAGTGAAGGTGAATGGGCCCTAATACAACAAGACTGTGCCTTCACAAAACGGGACCACAGAGAGAGAAGATGGTCACCCTCACTCTCACTGTCCCTCCCATGACCCCCCAGAAAGCCCCTGCCTTCTGAGAGCCCCACCTGCCCTGGAGAACCCAACTTACCACAGCAGAACACCACCCGCATGGAGTCGTGCTTGGCCAGGCCCAGCATAGGCAGCATGGTGCTCAGGACAGTCGTCAGGAAGGGCACCATGCCAAACGCTGCAACGGGCACTGTCATAGGTCCTGCACCTACCCACCTCCCCGCAGCCCGCGCCAACTCGCACCCACAGAGCCAGAGCTCTTTCTGCTCAGCCTGGGCCAGGTGGCGAAGCTGCTGAACACAAGGAACTGAGGAGCCAATGGGGCTCAGAGGGACCGGCAGGGGGCTGAGGCCAGGCTGCCACCTACCGTTGGAGATGGAGAGGTTGGCCAACGTCTGCACCACAAAGCAGTGCGGCAGGGTCCCGGGCTGGAACTTGCCCAGCAGCTCCTCCATCACCATGCCGACGAAGCGCTTTCCCACAGCCACCAGGACGCTGCTGGCAGCCTGCTGCCAGTCGTAAACCAAGTCCTGCTCCCAGCAGAAATGCGATTTGACAGCCAAGCCAGGGAAAGAGCATGGGCCCTCTCACTGCAGCCACCCAACAGGCTAAAATGACACACCCTGCCCTCAGTCCCCTTATATCAGGCTCCCCAGGCAGCGCCTGTTGGAGACCTCAAGCCCTGCCACCCACCCACAGGGGCTGTGGCATCCACTCCACCTGTGGGGAAGAAGCACAGCTCAGGGAGGAAAACCCCATGCGGAGCCTGGCTCCAACCTCTAAACACTGCGGTGTGACCATTGACACCCCTACATTCACCCAGAGGGCTCTTCTTTGCTTCATTTTCCACCTCTGAAATGATGAGGTGACCCTCCCCACCCATAAGGGCACTCTGTGAGACCAAGGGGCCAACCCTGAAGCGGCCAGACCCAAACCCACATCTGAATGCGCTGGGGCAGATAAGCCTGAGGAAGGAGCTCCTGAGCCACATGGAGTTCAGCAGCCAGCGCGCAGCTTGGCCGGCACCCCACATACCTTCGCCTTGGTCATCTCGCTGGAGGCCAGGAGGATGGCAGTCCTGGCCATGTCCTTGTCCAGCTGGCTGATGTGAGCACTCAGAACCATCTCCATAGCCCGCAGGATCATTGTCCGGTACGGATGCGCCAGCTGGGTGGAGGCACCATTGAGGAAAGGCCCAGAAGGCGAGCTGATCACCAGGCACCCTGCCAGGGCCATCACCCCTGCCCATCCCACACCTGAGCTTTCTTCCCTCCTGACCCTCAGGACCCGCTTAAGGCCTGATACATGAAAGGGACACATGAACTTCAGAGGAGGTCTGTGCAGCTTGAGAACAAGTGGATGGTAGGCTCGGAGCTCTGCCTCCCGGGTGAGGCCCGTTCTGAGTAGTGTGATGAAACGCACCCAGGGTGTGAACCCTCCTCCCTCTGTCCAGCATCTCCACAATGTATGCGCTGCCCAGCCGCCAGCCACCGAGCAGCCAGTGGTGATCAGATTGACTGTTGTGGGACTGCACTGCTTGTGTTCAAATCACCCTTATTTTATTTTACTTAGTAATTGTCCCAAACCGCAAAAGTGGTGATGCTGGCACTTCAGGTCTGCCAGGAGGGGCTGTAGTTACTTCCACTAAGTGAAAAGGTATGTGTGTACAGGAAAAAACCATAGTATGTATACTGTTCAGTATCATCTACAATTTGAGCATCCCCTGGGGGTCTTGGGACGTATCCACTGTGGATAGAGGGGACCACTGTACAGCCAACAGGCAGCACCTAGAGCCTGTCACTTCTGACTAGTTACCACAGTCCATAGGGGGACTCTGAGGTGAAGCCCTGGCCTCCTCTGTAAACCCTCTCTGGAGGGTGTACCCACCTCCCAAGACCTTGTTCTGATGTTCCTGTTACTGCAGTCAATGAGAAATGGCTTCTCTCCCTTAGTGCGGGCAGTGCAGACCCTGGCAGGGTGAGCTATCTAGCCACCTGCCCATGAGTGACAGAGGAGGGAAACCCTGGGCCTCAGTTCACAGCGACAGGATGCTGCAATGCTAAACACCCAGTCCCCAGAAGGTACCAACCCACGGGCCACAGAAGGGGCTAATCCTCTGTCCTGGAAACATCCTCTCCACCGGCAAGTGCTGCGGGGGCAGTTGCCCAGTGCCTACTGCGCCCACTGACCCCGCCCTACAGGCCCTAAAGGCTCCGCCTCCAGACCCCGTAGATCCCGCCCCAATACCAGCAGGATGCACTCCAGACCCTGCAGCAGGCCCTTCCGCAGGCCACGCCCACACACCTTGTCGTGCTGCCGCAGGTGCTGCTCGCAGGCGAGGAGCGTCTCCTCCGGCTGCGACTCTCCGAGGGCGCACAGGGCGCTGCAGACCTGCTCCTGCACCGCAGGGTCCTTGTCAGTGACAGCGTCCAGCAGGACGGTGGCTAGCTCTGCAAGAGAAAGCCCACGTGCGTGCTCACGGTGGCCAGGTGCCCAGGGCCGGCCTCCACCCCCGCGCCCGCACACACGCACTGTTCACGTAGGACCCCGTCATGGCGCTGGTCGCGGCCTCTTCTCGCCAGGTGAGAACATGGACAGCGCCTTCTCAGACCTGGGGTAACCAAAGCAGACCTCGAGTTCATAAGCCTCCTCCGTGACGGGCAAGCACTACATCTGCCTGCAGCACTACGGAAACATTGTTCTAGGGGACGGGGCTGCTGGTGGGGAGGAAAGGCGCTGTCCCCTCCGCAGGTCCTAGCGCTCCCGTCCCACCCAGCACCTGTGGGCCCACAAGGGCCCATCCCTGGGCAGGCGGGGTCACAGCGTCCACCTGCAGCACCTGCCTGCGCTATGGAGAGAGGCCTGGGGCCTGGGGTCTGTGCGGCGCCGAGAAACCTAAGGGCCAAGAGCAGGGCCTGCGCCGGACAAGGCCAAGATGACCCCGCTGAGGACTCTAACACAGACGACTTGAGCCTCAGGGCTGAAAGAGGCTGGAGGGGCAGCACAGAGGCCAGTAGGCTCGCTGGCACCTGAAAGCATGGGTCCAAATGGCCCATGGGACTGGAGGGTGACAGCTGGAAACATGGGGTGCCTCCAAGCACCACCTGCAACCAGGTAAGGGCCTCTTAGCTCCCCTGCACGGTCACACCTGCCTGTCACTCTCTCCAAGGAGCTGTGAGGTCAGCCGGCCCAGGCGCTGGGTGTGGCAGTCCCCTGCTTCCTCACGCTCATGTCCTCTCCTCGCTGGGAGCCCACCACCTCTTCATTCCCTCCGTGACAGGGTCAAGGCCGCACAAGGGAGACACCACGGTCTGCCCAGCCAGGTGGCTGTGCGCACCAAGAGGCAAAGGGAAAACCATGTGACAGTGGGGAGCGGGGAATTACACCCAGTTCAGGACAGCAGACGGGTCCCACGCACCCACCCGTCACCAGGATCTCCGAGAAAGCACAGGAGAGAGGCCCGTTTACAGAGAATAAACCCACAAGAGCACTGGAAAACAAGAAAGATAAACTGGCAGACCAGAAGGTTCTAGGAATCCCAGGCAGACAGGAAGCAGATGGAAAAGACTCTGGTTTGAAGAGGGTGGCATCTGTGGGGTGTGTTTCCACTTCCTCCCTGGAGAGCATCTAAAAGTAACATGGAAAACAAAAAATAAAAACGTACTCCATGCAAACCCAAGGGTCACTGGTTCGATCCCCAGCCAGGGCATATAACCAGGTTGCAAGCCAGGTCTCCAGCCAGGTCCATAGCTGGAAGCAGATGAAAGGCAACCACACATGGATGTCTCTCCCTCTCTCCCTTCCCCTCTCTCTCTAAAAAGAAAAATAATGCCACTGTGGAAAACAGTATGGGGTTTCCTTAAAAAACTAAAAATGGAACTGCCTTTTGATCCAGCAATTCCACTACTTGGACTATACCCAAAGAATCCTGAAACACCAATTCATAAGAACCTATGCACACCTATGTTCATAGCGGCACTATTTACAATAGCCAAGTGCTGGAAACAGCCTAAGTGCCCATCAGTGGAT